>PVKV010009593.1:0-80230 GCA_004027835.1 Alouatta palliata | reverse complement strand
CTTCATGTATGTCTTCTTTTGTAAAGTGTCTGTTCATATCCTTTGCCCACTTTTGAATGGGCTTGTTTGTTTTTTTCTTGTAAATCTGTTTCAGTTCTTTGTAGATTCTGGATATCAGCCCTTTGTCAGATGGGTAGACTGCAAAAATTTTTTCCCATTCTGTTGGTTGCCAATTCACTCTAATGACTGTTTCTTTTGCCGTGCAGAAGCTGTGGAGTTTGATTAGGTCCCATTTGTCTATTTTGGTTTTTGTTGCCAATGCTTTTGGTGTTTTGGTCATGAAGTCCTTGCCTATGCCTATGAAAAAATGCTCATCATCACTGGTCATTAGAGAAATGCAAATCAAAACTACATTGAGATATCACCTCACGCCAGTTAGAATGGCGATCATTAAAAAATCTGGAAACAATAGATGCTGGAGAGGATGTGGAGAAATAGAAACACTCTTACACTGTTGGTGGGAGTGTAAATTAGTTCAACCATTGTGGAAAACAGTGTGGAGATTCCTCAAGGACCTAGAAATAGAAATTCCATTTGACCCAGCAATGCCATTACTGGGTATATATCCAAAGGATTATAAATCATTCTACTATAAGGACACATGCACATGAATGTTCATTGCAGCACAGTTTACAATAGCAAAGACCTGGAACCAACCCAAATGCCCATCGATGATAGACTGGACAGGGTAAATGTGGCACATATATACCATGGAATATTATGCAGCCGTCAAAAGCGATGAGTTCGCATCCTTTGTAGGGACATGGATGAACCTGGAAACCATCATTCTCAGCAAACTGACACAAGAACAGAAAATCAAACACTGCATATTCTCACTCATAGGTGGGTGTTGAACAATGAGAACACATGGACACAAGGAGGGGAGCATCTCACATGGGGGTCATTTGGGGGGAAAAAGGGGAGGGACAGCGGGAGGTGGGGAGTTGGGGAGGGATAGCATGGGGAGAAATACCAGATATAGGTGATGGGGAGGAAGGCAGCAAATCACACTGCCATGTGTGTATCTATGTAACAATCTTGCATGTTCTTCACATGTACCCCCAAACCGAAAATGCAATAAAAAGTATATATATTTAAAAAAAAAAAAGAATTTCATATCCAGGCAAACTCAGTTTCATAAGCAAAGGAGAAATAGCATCTTGTTTTCAGACAAGCAAATGCTAAGGGAATTCTTTACTACCAGACTGGCCTTACAAAAAGTTCTTAAGGAAGAGCTAAATATGGAAAGGAAAGGTCATTACTGGCCACCACAAAAACACACGTAAGTACATGGACCATTGGGACTGTAAAGCAACTACACAATCAAGTCTGCATAATAACCAACTAGCAATGTGATGACAGAATCTAATCTTTATATTATCAATATTAACCTTGAATATAAACAGGCTAAATGCCTCAAAAGGCACAGAATGGCAAGATGGATAGAGAAGAAAGACTCAACTATACGCTGTATTTAAGAGATCCGTTTCACATGCACTGACACCCATAGGTTCAAAGTAAAGGGAAGGAGAAAATTCTACCAACTTAATGGAAAATATAACAAAAGTAGTTACTATTCAATTTCAGACAAAATAGACTTTAAACCAACAGTGATCAAAAAAGACAAACAAGGACGCTTTGTAATAGTAAAGTGTTCAATTCAGCAAGAAGACCTAACTAACCTAAATGTACGTTCACCCAACACAAGATCACCCAAATTGATAAAACAAATTCTAAGAGATTTATGCAGAGACTTAGATAACCACATATTAATAGCGGGAGACTTTGACACCCCACTGATGTATTAGACAGATCATTGAGGCAGAAAACTAAAAACTGTTTTCAGGACTTAACTTGACACTTGACCAAATGCACCTAAGGACATCTACAGAACTTTCCACCTCAAAACCCAAAATATACATTCTTCTCTTCAACACATGGCACATACTCTAAAAAGACCACAAAAATGGCCATAAAACAATTCTCAGCAAATTTTTAAAAACCTGAAATTACACCAACCTCATTGTCAGACCACAGTGAAATAAAAATAGAAATCAATACTAAGAATTGCTCAAAACCATACAGTTACATGGAAATTAACCTGCTACTGAATGACTTTTAGGTGAAAAATGAAATTAAAGCAGAAATCAAGAAATTCTTTTAAGCTAATGAAAACAAAGATCCAACATACCAGAATCTCTGGGATGTAGCTAAAGCAGTATTAAGCGATAATTTTATAGCAATAATTGCCCACATCAAAAAGTTAGAAAGATCTTAAATTAGCACCAAATGTCACATCTAAGAAAACTAGAAAAACAAGAGCAAGGCAACCCTAAAGCTAGCAGAAAACAAGAAAATAATTCAAATCAGAGCTGAATTGAATGAAATTGGCACCATGTACAAAAATAAACTTAATACAAATTAAATACTTGATTTGTAAAACCTAAAACTATAAAAACCTGGAAGATAACCTAGTAAATACCTTTCTGGACATAGGCTCTGGCAAGCATTTCACGTTGAAGATGCCAAAAGCAACTGTGACAAAAGAAAAATCGACAAGTGGGACCTAATTAAACTAAAGAGCTTCTGCATAGCAAAGGAAACTATCAACAGAGTAAACAGACAGCCTTTAGGATGTGAGAAGATACTTGCAAACTATGCATCTGACAAAGGTCTAATATCTGCCATCTATAAGGAACTCAAATGAATTAACAAGCAAAAAACAACCCCATTAAAAAGTGGGCAGATGACATTAACAGTTTTCAAAAAAAGACATACACATGGACAACAAGCATATGAAAAAATACTCAGCATCACTAATCCTTAGAGAAATCAAATGAAAGTCACAATCAGATACCACCTCTCACAAGTTGGGATGGCTCTTATTAAAAAAGTTAAGAAAATAACAGATGCTGGTAGGTTACAGAGAAAAGGGAACACATATATACTTACTGGTGGAAGTATAAATTAGTTCAGCCATTGTACAAAGCAGTGTGACAATTTCTCAAAAACTTAGAACTACTGTTCAATGCAGCTATGCCGTTACTGGGTACGTGTTAATACCCAAGGATTATAAATTATTCTACCACAAAGACACATGCATGCCTACGTTCACTGCAGCACTAATGACAATAACAAAAGACATGGAATCAACATAAATGTCCTTTAACGGTAGACTGGATAAAGAAAATATGGTACATCTATACCATGGAATGCTTCACAACCATAAAAAAGAATGAAATTGTGTCCTTTGCAGCAACATGGATGGAACTGGAGGCCATTGTCCTAAGTGAACTAATGCAGGGACAGAAAACTAAATCACACATGTTCTCACTTGTAAGTAGGAGCTAAACATTGATTACACATGGCACAAAGAGGAAACAATAGACAACTGGGCTTATTTGAGGAGGGCGGTTGTGGGGAAGGTCAGGATTGAAGAACTACCTATCAGGTACTATAGTCACTACCTGGGTGATGAGGTTCTTTGCATACTAAGCCCCAGCAACATGGAATTTACTCATGTAACAAACCTGCACATGTATCCCCTGAACCTCCAGTAAAAGTTGGAAAAAAAAAATCAGAGGACTTATAAAAACCAAAATAATACATTCAAGTTAAAAAAAAAGTATTCAAGTTGTACTTAACATATTAAAGGTCAGTTAATGTGTAACTTCCCTGAGTTTTTTATTTCCTGTTTTATGAGTTCTCTCATGGCCTCTGTACTCTACATTTTTTACAAAAGGCACTACATAGCATTGTGATTCAGAAAAGCACATCAACAATATCCTTTATTACATGACTCTAAATGTTACAGAAAAACTTGGACAGTGGACTGTGGTTATCATTGTACTGGGTAAGCATGGACCTGCCAATTAATAGGTGTTCCTAGTTGATGTGATTCCATCTAAACCTACTTAAAAACTAAATTCTAAAACATCAGAAATGTAAGGAAGCTTAGAGTTATTTAGGTCATTTGTCTCCAGCTGCCATTTTACAGTTGAGGAAATTGAGGCCCAGATAGTTTCGTGACCTTGACATAATCTTTTAAATGACAGAGAGGCTTGGAAAAGCTTGAGCTGAGGGCTAGGAACAGTTATCGCATTTTACTATTTTGTGACTTATAGGCAGTGCCAGAGGGCTACCTGAGCAACTAAACTGATTTTACACCTGTGTGCACACACAAAACAGCAATTAGGAAACAGTGTGTAGCAGATTTTGACATGTATGAAATTATAGAACCAATTACTTTTTATTAGTCAACACATGACAGTCATTTCAAACAAAGCAGACTTCAGAATCTGTTCCTTAAGGATATGGTTGACAGAATGTCAGTGCATTTAAACCTCGTTTCTGGAGATCATATTAGAGAGGCTGAGCTGAAGAGTAGATTGAAGATGTTAATTTAAATTAAGGATTTGTTATTTCAATGGTTGCTTCTTTTTAAAAAGTGTGCAGTTAAATAGCTTTTGCTTTCCAGTGAGTTATAATGGAAGGAATGCCATTCTAGGTGCTCAGAGATATAAGTGCTAATCTTGTTTTTCTGCTTTTTCCTGTTGCTTACTACTTGCAGGGCCTTGAGAAAATCACAGAGCCCTCTGGACCTCAGTTGACCTATTTTTTAGATGGGCATATTAATATCTATTTTCTCAAAGCAGAGAACAAGACTGAGTGATACCTTGAAAACTCACAAAAATGGGAAATCATTGAGAGAATGAATGTCAGGGGACTCATTCAAAAACAGGATACTCTTTGAAATGGAAGAGCAGTGAAGAGTCAGGAAAACCTAGGTTCAAATCTGTCAGTAACTATCCTTACGGCCTTTGACCCCTCTGTGTTTGGGAAAAAAAATATACTTAAAGAACTATTAAAACTGAGTGATTACAAGAAAATACCTGGTACCATGTCCAGCATGCTTGCTAGGTCATTATTAAAATTAGTGGAGGCAGATAGCCTCATCTAAAGGCTGCATGCAGACTTCCACTTCTGTCCATAAAGAAGTCTCTGTTACAAGACTTGCCCTCCTGTCAGAAACAAGCAGAAAACTGGATAACTTACACAAAACAATGGTTTCTGAATATTGGATGAGAGGAAATACAGGACTATGATTAATGAGAGAATGAAAACAAATCAGGGGAACCTTATGTTTACCTCAACTTCCTTCCTAGAGGTACCTGTGACATGGGGAAGAAGAACCCAAACAAACCCTGGTGATCTCAGTGAGGCAGAGATCAAAGTCTGGGGATGCTGAGGCAATTAGAATTTGAGATGAAGAGCACTGGATGGAAAGTAGTTGCACAGAGAGAGAAAAGGAGGAAGAGGGCACACCCTAGAGATCACAGCTATTATAAGTATGATCAATAGGACTAAGGAAAACATGACATGTTGAGGTGAGAGAGAAAAAATATAAAAACAAACCAAATGAAACTTTAGGAATTAAAAAAAAAATACACTACTTGAAATAAAACTGTTGCTGGATTAACAGCGGGTTAAACACTGCAGAAGAAAAAAATGTGTGAACTTGAAAATACAGAAATAGAAGCTAATAAAGTGAAACACAGAGAAAAGACTGAAGAAAGACCAAAGCTTCAGTGACCTGTGGGAAAATATCAGCAGCTGAAGATTCTAGTGTGCAATTAAAGTCACAAAAGAAGAAAATGGAAAAAATATTTGAAGAAATCAGAGCAGAAAATTTTCTAATTCTTTAAGAATTTTCGAACACATTTAAAATTTTTCAGCAATACTGTGTTAAACACTGCAAAGCCACAGATTGAAAAGGCTCAATAAAACTTTAGCAACATTAACACACACACAAAATCCACACAAAGGCTCATAATAATAAAGCTTTTGAAAATCAATGAAAAAATCTCAAAGCAATCAGAGAAAGATTTATACAGAGGAACAAAATTAAGAATGACTATAGACTTCCCATCAGAAATTGTGTAAATTGGAAACAAGGGAACAATATTTTTAAGATATTGAGAAGAAAACAGAAAATTCTATAACTGAAAAAAATGTTTGAAAAATGAAGGCAAATGAAGAATCTATCACATTGGATAAAAAAGCAGGAACCAACTATATGCTGAATACAAAAAACTGACTTTAATTGTATATACAGATACATAAAAATAATGGAATATGCTATACCATAGAAAAACTAATAAGAAAATTGGAATAGCAATATTAATATGCACATAGACTTAAAAACAAGAAATATTAATGGGGATGATGAGAGCATTTCATAATGATAAAGGATCACTTCTTCAAAAAGGCCTATAATCTGGAATGCATATGCACCTAATAACCAAGATACATGAAGTAAAACAGAAATAAAAGAAATAGACAAATTTATGATTAGAGATAGAAATCTCAACCTTATTTTCTCTATAACTGATAGAACACGTAGAGAAAAAAATCTGTAAGGATACTGAAAATTTTATTAACATCGTAGATCAGTTTGGCCAGATAGATGTTTATGGAACATCCCATCAAACAAGAGCAGAATATACATGTTTAAAAGTGCACATAGAATAGCCACTGTATTAATCTGTTCTCATGCTGCTAATAAAAACATACCTGAGATGGGTAATTTATAAAGAAAAGGAGGTTTAACAGACTCACAGTTCCACATGGCTGGGGAGACTTACAATCATGGTGGAAAGTGAAAGAGAAGAAAAGGCACATCTTATAAGCAAGAGAGTGTATGCAGGAGAATTGCCCTTTATAAAACCATCAGATCTTGTGAAACTCACTATTGGGTAGATTGGGGAGGGACAGCATTAGGAGACATACCTAATGTGGATGATGGGTGATGGATGCAGCAAAGCACTACCATGGCACGTGTATACCTATGTAACAAAACTGCACGATCTGCACATGTACCTCAGAACTTAAAGTATAGTAAGTAAGTAAGTAAGTAAATAGACAAACTCACTATTATGATGAAAACAGCATGGGAAAAACTTACCCCCATGATTCAATTACCTCTCAGTGTGTCCCTCCCATGACATGTGGGGATTACGGGAGCTACAATTCAAGGTGAGATTTGGGTGAGGACATGGCCAAATTATATCAGCCACCAACATAATCATGACTTTGGCCATAAAACAATACTTTTAAGGAGCAAAATACTGTGGAGTATTTTCTTTTACGAAAAGTATTAAATTAGAAATCACTAAGAGAAAAATATTTGGAATTTCCCTAAACATTTGAAAATTAAGCACTCATTTCTAAGTAATCTCTGAGTGAAAGAAAAATCATAAAAGAAAACAAAAATTGAATTAAATGAACATGAAAACAAAACTACCAAAATTTGTGGAATAAATCCAAATCAGTGCTTAGAAATACATTTATGGTGTTAAATTAGAAAAGAAGAAAGATATCAAATAATAATTTAAGTTTGTACCTTAAGAATCTAAAGAGAAGAAGATCAAGTTAAACCTAAAGTAGAAAAAAGAAAATAATAAAGATATAAGGAAAAATCATTAACATAGAAAATACTCCAATAGAGAACATATTAATACAACTAAAAGCTGGTTCTTGAAAAGATTAGTAAAATGAACAACAAATCTTAGCCAGAGTGATCAAGAAATGAGAGAAATGCAAATTATCAGTATTAGGGATAAACATAGGAATATTATCACACATTCTACAGACAGTAAGAGGATAATAAATATTATGACCAACAAACTGTATATCAGTAAATGTAACAGCTTAGATGAAATGGACAAAGTCTTTGAGAGAGATATGTTCATTGAAAGTGACTTCACCATAGGCTGATTAGCCCTATACCAATTAAATAAATTTGATTTATAATTAAAATAATTCTGTAATTAAGTGCAGTGTGGTATCCTGGATTGGATACCCAGACAGAAAAAGGATGGTAATAAAAAAGTTGGTGAAGTTTGAATAGTCTGTAGTTTAGTTAACAGTAAGGTACCCATATTAATTTCTGACATGGTTATGTAAGATGTTAACATTAGGGCAGCAGTTCTCCATTAGGCATAATTTTGTCCCCTGGGGAACATCTCCAAGATCTGAAGACGTTTTTGGCTGTCACCATTGAGAGAACAGTGTTACCAGTATCTGAGGTAGAAGCCTAGGATGCTAGCGAAGATCTAGAGTGTACAAGACAGTCTCCCACAACAAAGAATGATTTGGCCTGAAATATTGATTGTGCCAAGGTAGGAAATCCCCACATTCACGGACACTGTGTGAGAGGTGAATGGGGATGATGGACTGTGTTTGCAACTGTTCTATAAGTCTACAGTTATTCTAAAATCAATGTTTATTTAAAAAAATACTTCCCCTAAAGAAACGCCAGGTTCAGCTAGCCTCACTGGTTAAAGCTATGAAATATTTAAGGAGTAAATAATACCAATTCTGCCCCAAATTTCAAAATATATGACGAAATATTTCTACCTGTTTTATGAAGCTGCTATGATCCTTCTTACCCTTGCTCTTTCCAATCCATCATTAAAAAAAAAAAAATCTTTTTCTAAATATATGGCCATTTTATTTCACAGCGAAGGTTATTTTAATATAATTATAGAAAAGTGAGGATAACCACTGGGCTTCTTCTCATTTCCATTTTTCTCATTTTATTTTTGAGTTTACCATACCTAGACAACTCTGTCTCAGTAATGGGATCTTGGACCTGACATGGGGTGTGGGTTGGAGGATAGTGATATGGTGGCTTTACATATAGACATCTTTGGTCATGCATGTTCAGGCAAGTTCACAGAGGCAAGCACAGTCACCGCTCAGTAATTTGCTCTGAGCTAGATATATGCAACTAGGTGACTTTTCTCAGTGCTTGGCTTCCTCAGCAACCATATATTGAACTTATATTAGTAGAGAAATAAAATTACGCAATGTACATCTTCAGAAACAATATATCACTGTGAATGTCTCTGTTGCTCCTTGAAATCTTCCTGAATGTCATTGTGAGTTATGAAGTATTGGTACCCTGACTCCCCCAAAGAAAAGCTCCTGATTTAGGACAAACAATTGTTATGTGAACCTTTTCTCTCTCCTGTGTCAATTCACCAATAAGAAATCCAGAGCAAGGAGAAACTTTGGCATCTTCACTAACCTGGAAACTAGCAGTTTTCTCTGGAGACTTTAGGGGAACATGGGTTAATGGGAGCATTTCATTATCGGGTGAAATCTTGGCGTGCTTGGGGACCAATTAGGGAACTCTTGAAGTCATTCCTCTTACAATCTAACTTCAATTACAATAATTCAGAAAATTGCATACTCTAGATATTGGCTCCCTATTTATGAAATGTTTTGCTCTATTTTATTAAAAATTTACATTTCACTGAAACATACCTATAACAGGAATGTGTTGTAAACACATTCACAAGGTACGGCTCAGTGTCATGGCTTAACCTGATCCCTGTAGTTTCCTGCTGTTCTCATTACACTCACTGCTAAAGTAGTTGGTTTAAGTTTCTTTCTCTCTCTCCTCCCTCCCTCCCTCCTTCTGTCCCTCCTTTCTCTTTCATTCCTCTCTTTTTTTCCTCAGGGAAGGTCTCACTTTGTCAGCCAGGCTAAAGTGCAGTTTGCACAGTCACACTCACTGCAGCCTTGACTTCCCAGGCTCAGGTGATTTTCCCACTTCTGCCTCTGGAGTAGCTGGGACTACAGGTGTGTGCCATCACACCTGGCGAATTTTTGTATTTTCTGTAGTCAGGGTTTCGCCATGTTGCTCTGGCTGGTGTCAAATTTCTGGAGTCAAGCAATTTGCCCACCTCAGCCTCCCAAAGTGTGGTTTAAGTTTCTAAGTTCACCCTAATTCACTTCACATTCTCTTCTTTCAGAAACTTAAGAAATTAAAGTTTTATTAATATTCTAAAGGAATGAGGGTATTTGAAAAACATGCAAAGTGGCACTCCCTGCACACAATCCTACAGAAAATATAAGCTTATATTTGTGTTGAAAAATAGTTTTGGGTTTGTCAGAATATTAGAAATCTTATGTTTGATTAATTAGAGACAGGGAAGGCAGGTAAAAGTCTGCTAATGAGGATATATAAAATGAGGGATTGTAATATAGAAAATTATAAAAGTATTACTTAAAGTAGGAATTCAAGGAGGTCCTAAAAATGTTGGCTGAATGAATAAGTAAATATACTCAATAAATTTTGGTTCATACTTTTGATATTTTGGATGTAATAAAACAACCTTCACTCACCAGGAATATTTGTTGCTTTTTAGGGACATGACAAAATTATGTATGGAAACAATATATGCCAGTGTTCAATTGCAAAGTGTGGACAATAGATGAGATCTCTAATGCACTTGCTAAGTAAAAACATTTTTCAAAGTAGCTAGGTAAGTCGTTTCTCTGATTTAACCTAGAACAACTAAATAAATAATTAATTGAGCCCCAACTGGTCATTAGTTGAGGTATGTTGCAGCAGGTAGAGAGGAGGTATATAGGTATTTGGGATCTGTAAAGGCTCTGGTGGAGCCCAGAGAGAGAATCTTCATAAACATATTTATGAGAGTTTTTAGAACAGACCATTTTTCCATTTTTAAAATTCCTATTAATGAGTTATTCTGTCATGAATGAAATGACACATCTACAGGTTAAGACATCACTTAAAGTCACTAATTCATTATCAGTAGGAAATACATTTTGTGTTGTACGCTATGAAGACTATGGAGGGGATGGCTTTGAGATGAGTTCATATTCTCTTTGTGGTGGCACGGTTTGGATGTTTGTCCCTTCTAAAACTCATGTTGAAATTTAATTGCCATTATAACAGTATTAAGAGGTGTTATTTTTAAGAGATTATCAGATCATGTGGAGTCTGTCTTCTTGGTTGAGGTAAATACCTTATAAACATGGGAGTCTGGCCCCCTCTTGCCCTTTTGTTGTCCTTCTGCCATGTAGAGATCCAGCCACTTTTCCCTCTGGAGAATGCAGCATGAAAGGCCCCATCTTGGAAGAAGAGAATAATCTCACCAGACACTGAACCTTCTGGTGTCCTGACCTTAGACTTCCCAGCTACCTAAACTGTAAGGAAATAAATTTGCTTTCATTATAAATTATCTTGAAGTAGGAGATCAGCAAGACTTGTTTTCTAAGCACCAGAAAAAACACTGCTAATCCAAAACAGGATGGAGTAAAGAAACTGGCAGAAACTAGCACGTGACAATGAAAATGACCTCTGGTTGCCCTCACTGCTCCTTATTGAAGACACTCCCACAGGTGCCATGACAGTTTACAAATGTAATGTCAATGTGCCATGGTAACAACCTGGAAATTACCTTATATGGTTTCAGGAATTCCCTGCCTCTTTTCTAAAAAATTGCCAATTACCCACCCTTTAATTAACATATAATTAAGAATGGATATAAATACAGCCAGCCAGAAATTCCTGCTGTGGCTGCTGGGACTTGTACTCCTGTTCTGACTGTTGTTCAGGACTGCTGCTCCTTTGGGCTGCTCTGCCTATGGAGCTGCAACTGCTGTCCACTGCTACTCTGGGCCCCTCCGCCTATGGGATAGCCCTGCTCTGTCTGTGGCGTAGTCGTTTGCTATACACTATGGCTCTAATAAACTTGCTTTCTTTCACTATTGCCTTGCACTTGAATTCTTTCCTGACCAAAGCCAGGAAGCCTTGTGAGCTATGCCCCGATTTTGAGATTTGCCTGCATCAATCCCATCTCAGGCATTCTGTTATATCAGCTCAAACAAATGAAAATGTGGCAAATTTGGATAAACTTCAATGCACTTATAACCATGGAACAGTATTTGATTAGTGAAAAGCAATTTAATACTTTGCTTCATTCAAGTAAGTTTATTATCACTGAAATTCCTGATAATAAGAGATATTTAATGAACATACTGAATGAGTAGGTGAACTTGGTTGTAGAACATAACAAATAATTTCATATAATGAAGAAAAACTTTTTTCATCATTGGGCCAACCATATTTTTCTGATCTAGACAGCTTCCCATTTCTATTATGTATATATTTACAAATGAGATGATTGAGATACAAATAATTATGTGCATTTGTTCCACACTGATTGGAATGCAAACTATGTCTATTGCAAAGGACATGTTCGTGCCTATTTGGATTCTCTCCCACCCTTATCCCAGCCTCTGCATATTTTTCTGCTAAAATATTTTTCTGCTAAAAGCAGGTTCCTGTGACCTTCAGAGGATAGATTTTGTATAGTGGAACCTCCTTGTCCCTTAGAGTCAGGGGTGTTTTATCACTGGCTTTCCTCCTCCGTGGTCTACCTATGGCTGAATGGTTTTCTGGAGTATTCATGCAAAGGCCCAGCTTCGTTGACTCCATAGAGGCAGACTCTGAGGGATTATAATATAAAAATGATAAAAGTATTACTTAAAGTAGGAATTCAAGAAGGTCCTAAAAATGTTGGCTGAAGAAATAAATAAATGTACTCATACTTTTGATATTTTTGGACATAATAAAAACAGCCTCCACTCACCAGTAATATCTGTGCTCTGTAGGGACATTATGTCTGAAAACAGTATATGCTAGTGCTCAATTATAAAGTGCAGACATTTCCAGAGCTCCCAGCAGGATCTGAAGTCAGACCCTTCTGGCTTCTTCTTCATTTTCTGTTATCCTTCTGACAACATTTCCTTACTGGTTTATTCTGAGAGCATTTTCTTAAAGGATCATTGCACTCAAATCACTGGCTCAGGTTCTGCTTCCTGAAGAGCTTGTTTGTAAGACATCCCTACAATTACAAAAGGAAGTCATAGTGGACTCCCACAGGGATTCTTCTTTTACAATACTAAACACTAAGGTTTATAAAGAGGTTGAAACTCCCTTTTGCTTCAATATTCTGTAACACCTGCTCTATTTTTGGATCATAAAACCTGTGTGAATTTCCATGAGGGACAGGGACATGAATGATTCCCTATCATCTTGCTTTTCTGTTGGGAATATATTGTAGTATTTTTTTTTTTTTTTTGAGATGGAGTCTTGCTCTGTTGCCCAGGCTGAAGTGCAGTGGGGCAATCTCAACTCACTGTAACCTCTGACTCCCCAGTTTAAGCGATTCTCCTGCCTCAGCCTCCCGAGTAGCTGGGACTACAGGCATATGCCACCATGCCTGGCTAATTTTTGTAATTTTGGTAGAGACAGGGTTTCTCCATATTGTCCAGGCTGGTCTCAAATTCCTGACCTAAAGTGATCCACCCACCTCAGCATCCCAAATTGCTGAGATTACAGGCATGAGCCACCATGCCCAACCTGTAGTATCTGTTTCTAAAGGGTTTAAATGGAATTCTTTGCCACAGAAGAACTGCATTCTAGCCAACAATGTCTGTTATTAAGAACTCCATAATATATTTAAACCATATTCTGATGAATTCAATGTTTCATGCACTTATTGAATAAGTGGACTTTTATTTAAAATATTAAATGTCCACTTATTCTAGGGAATTCTTAGTATTTTATATGGATTTTAGTCATTAATAAAAGTGAAAGAAACAATAATGGTCCATATATGTACACTAAAATGATGTCTGAGTTTTCTAAAAACACAGGATTGAAAAATGTGAGGCTTGGCAGCCCATGTGACAACTCACTTGATCAAGGCTCTCCTGGAGCATGAATTTGCTTTTGAAGCTTTAAAATTATTTATCATCTTCTATGTTCAGTGGAATTAAATAGAGTTACTGAAGCATCATAATTAGAAGGCTAATAATTTGGAATAGGATTTAAGCTTTTTTAAGCCAGTGAAATATAAAGGCAAAGTTTGCCTTTGCTATCATTAAGAGAGATGCTAAATAATTGAGAGAGATATAGTAAAAGTTTTTATCATTTGAATGTAGGAAGAGCTTCTGATTCATCCAACATTAATTGAGATTCACTTATTTTCCGGAACCCATGATAGTCACTTTGTGTACATTATCTTACTTGTTCTTAACTATAACCTGTAAGACAGGTATTTTCTTCATATAAGCAGTGTTGGAGAGGGAAGTTGTCTTAAATCACATAGCAATAACTAGCAGAGATGAGATTCATGTCTAGGTCTGTGAGATTCAGTTTCTCTGCTGTTTGAGCCTTGCTCAATTGCTTCAAAGGTAAACATGGTCTTCTACACGTCTAGTTGAGAAAGACAATGTTGCTAAGCAATTGAATTGGCCACCTATACCATCATTATTTTAAGCCTGATGTATTCCTGGGCAATTCATATTGATATTTAGATTATTTTGTCTTTTGACATTTTTATGCCAGGATGCTGGAATAAAGGTTTTCCTATTTCTAAGTAATACTTGGTAGAGAAAATAAATCACAGGGTAGAAAGTATTCATGTGCAACATTCTACTACTTATTTGTGGGAGAAGTGAAAAATACTATCAGCCACTGACAAGCATCTGATTCCTCTTTCCATGTTTATGTTGGTTTCATATCACTCAGGGAGGAAAAGTGCTTGCCTTTTGATTTATGTTCACTGACAATGAAATGTCCATGATGATTAATTACGCTGCTCTAATATTTTATTGTGGTGCTTACCTCTGTAGCTCCAACTCTGAAGCAAATAAATGTCTTATGTCTTGCTGTAGAACAACAGTTAAACTTATTTTCTTTTAAGCAAGTGATACATAGCTTGTATTGGATGGCGAATTTTAAAGACTAATTTGTAAGCTAGATTTCTATTTTTGAGGGGGATAGTTGTTCCTAATTTTAAGTTGAGACTGTGTAGCTAATTTTTTTTTCATGGGCGCGTCTCAGATACTGTAGATAGAAATTTAAAGGAATTTAAAAAAATATTTTGTAAGCCTTGAAAATGTTCACACTATGTAGTTTAACTTCTGTGAGTCTATCCTAACAAATTACCAGAGATGCAAAAAATAATTTAAGTACAAAGATAATCATTTAAGCATTACATTATAGGATTAAAGTGGAACATCCAAAAATCCAAGTAAAAGGACAAATAAGTAAATCTCGAAATAACTATGATAGAATTTTACACATCTTTTAAAGAGCATGTTTATACAAGTTTTAATTTTATAAAAGTTCTTTATGATACAATGCTAAGTGTAAAAATAAGGATATAAACTTGTTAATGCAGTATCATCTGAAAAATACTTGTGAAAAGAAGGAAATGTGTTAATATTAAATAGCCTCTATTTTTGGATAGTGGAACTATAGATAATTTTTAAAAATTATACTTTAAGTTCCGGGGTACATGTGCAGAACGTGCAGGTTTGTTACATAGGTATACATGCTCCATAGTGGTTTGCTGCATCCATCCCCCCGTCATCTACATTAGGTATTTTTCCTACTGTTAACCCTCCCCAATCCTCTCACCCACTGCTATCCCTCCAGTCTCCCCCACCCCCAACAGGCCCCCGTGTGTGATGTTCCCCTCCCTCTGTCCATGCATTTTCATTGTTCAACACCCACTTATGAATGAGAACATGCAGTGTTTGATTTTCTTGCCTGTCAATTGATAGACTTGATAAAGAAAATGTGGCACTATAGATAATTTTTATGCTCCTTTCAAATATTCTTGGCTGGGTGCAATGGCTCATGTCTGTAATACCAGCACTTTGGGAGGTGAAGGTGGGCAGATTGATTGATCCCAGGAGTTAGAGACCAGCCTGGGCAACGTTGTGGAACCTTGTCTCTACAAAAAATACAAAAATTAGCTGGGCTTGGGTTGCACATATCTGTAGTCCCAGCTACTCAGGAGGCTGAGGTGGGAGCATCACCTGAGCCCAGGGAAGGTCAAGACTGCAATAAGCCATAATTATGCTACTGCATTCCAGCCTGGGCGATGGAGTGAGATTGTCTCAATTTTTAAAATTGTCTATTTTTCTGAGTTTTCAACAATGTTCACATATTTTAGCAATATACATTTGTCACAAAATACAGACAAAAGGTTAGAGTGTTTTTAGAAAATTTATAATTAAAACTTTTTTTCTGGCAAGGTATACACAAAATTTTGACTCTAGAGCAAGAGTGTGCAAATCACCACCCACTGGTCACATCTGGCCTGCTCCCTGTTTTAGTAAAGTTTTATTGTAACAAAGCTACTATGCCCATTCATTTACCTACTGTCTATGGTTGCTTTTGCATTGCAACAGCAGAGTTGAGTAGTTATAACTGTAAAGCCCAAATTATTTACTTACTGGGCCTTCCAGATTTCCCATCCATTTTTCTAGAGTAAGAAACAATTTAAGTAAATAAATATATAATGTCTAATTTTCTTTAAAAATGGTTCAGTTTCATGTATGTATTCTGGAAGAAAATGCTTTCACTTAAAAGCAATGGGACAGGCTAGAGATAACTCTCAATTTGTACCATGTACACATTCATATTCATATATAGACCTTGGTACTTGGTAAGCTGATGGTTCTTCTATTCCTAAAATAATCTTTGTAAGACTAATGATTTTGGAACAATACCAAATGGTTGGAATTCATGACAGAATTCCCTTTTAGATATTAGGCAATGAAAAAATGAGGGTATTGTTTAATCTCCCCTCTCCAACCTTTGACTTTTTGTCTCCTAATTTTACATTTTCTGCATGTAGAATATTCACATTCTGTTACATATCTGCAATTCTCACTGTTTCCATGTTGTTTTCGAAAAATCATGAAGCCAACCTGACTTTTACCCCAAGTACATTATTTATATTTCTTCTTGAATAACTTAAGAATTTTTCCTTTATGCTGAGTATAATATGTTAAACTAAGAGAAAGTTGTGTTGAACATTTGGTGTCAAATTTTCACGTAATGAAGTGTGAACATTTTTGTTCTGGAGTCAGGTCTTTATCTCCCCTTTCAGGGAAATTTTCATTATTGTTTTATACTTCTTGGGTTATATTTATTGATCCTTTAGGAGGATCAATAATTTGGATTCTTATAACCAGCCAATAAGTTGCAGTCTTTGTTAGTCTTCCTTATCGATTTGCTTTTTTCTAACTCTTTCAATTTTATGGTCTTTCAGATCTGCATTTATTATTAGTAAGCATTTTCTATTATCAACATTTTACTTTTATGTATTTTCATATCCTTTTTGTTTATATAATTCATTTATTAGTCCTGGAATGATAAGACTTTTCATCTTCTATTTGTGTCCTGAGCTTGCATTTTCTTCTTCTTTTTGTTCTATCATATGTCTCTTCGAAGTCTTGTTTTCATTGAATTAAAGTCTTTATTGTATTGTCCTGTGGTATAAAGTACTTGGGGAAATGTTTTCTACTTTGGAATATGTTCCCCTGGGGGTTAGGTGCCATTTTATTCATTCAAGTAGATAGATGGATGCATATGCATATATGTATATATACATATGTACAAAAACAATTTTAAAAACTTCTTTCTCTTTTCATTTTTAGAGTGCTTGCTTTCCCTGTTGACCTGCTGGGTTTATAGATCTTGCATATCTTCTCTTTTCTGTAGCATGGTATACATGGTATTGGTGATGTGTTTGCCTCCCAGTTCTGTGCCTATGTGGCCATTGTTCTGACTACTACATTTGTTATGTTTTAACTTTTGTTCTGTTTCTGGAGAAATGGTAATGGAGGGCATGGTATTGGGGGATAAGGGTGATGCTATTGGCTCAGTTTCCACTCTGAGTTCTGAGATTCTGTAAAATGCCCTATACTGAAGATTACTAGACTTATTAAGAAAATATGCCCCAGGGTGAAGGAAGTGCTCTCAACCTTCAGAGCATTAAGCATTGAAGCTTTTCCTTCTCTCAGGATGTATCAACACCAGCATCCATTTCTACCTCTACTTAACATAGGAAAAAGGTAAGATTACTGTTATAGTTTGGATGTTTTTTCTCTCCAAATCTCATGGTGAAATGTAATCCTCAACTTTGGAGGTGGGGCCTGGTGGGAGGTGTTTGGGTCATGGGGGTGGATCCCTCACGAATAGTTTGGTGTTGTCCTGATAATAGTGAGTTTGCCAGATCTGACTGTTTAAAGTGTATGACACCTCCCTGTCCCTGTTGTTCCTGCTCTCACCATGTGATATACCTGTTTTCCCTTTGCCTTCTGCTATGATTGTAAGCTTCTTTAGGCCTCACGAGAAGCTGAGCAAACCCCAGCATTATGCTACTTGTACAGCCTGCAGAATTGTGAGCCAATTAAACTTCTTTTTAAAATAAATTACACAGTCTCAGGTATTTAATTATAGCCATACAAGGATGGCCTAACACAGGTACCCACATAGTAGTTTGCTTCTCACCTGATTTAAGAATATTAGTGAAAGTTCTAGGAATTTTTCTTTTCAACTTTTCTATATAGGATTTGAGAGGACAATGAATGAAGGGATTGGCTTCGATTTATTTCTTAGTTTTGCTATAGAATTTTCTATTTACTTGGATGTCAACTTATTTTAACTTAATAACATTAGATTAATCCATTCTCCTTGGTCATTTGTTACTGAAGAACTTTTTTTAGGGGGTACTATGTTTTGCTTATCTGTTTAGATTTTGGAGAAGGAAAATTCTTATTACTAGTTGTCACTCTATTGTCTTTACTCAGAAGTTCTGTAGCTCTGTGTTAATTGTGTATGGAGATTTCTTTTTCATTTAAGTCTTTACCTTATTGTCATTTTTCAAATAGTATGTCTTTTATTACTTAGTTTCTTTTTAAAAATATCCTTTAGTTTTTGGAATGGCTTTAGATTTTATAGAAAAAAATGTGAAGATAATATGAGAGCCCCTATACCCTTTACCCATTTTTATTATATAAGATCAAGGGTTCTTCCTTAGTTCATTTGGAATACTATAATAAATTATCACAGATGTGATATAAGCCACAGGTGTGGCTTATAAGACAGAGAAATGTATTATTTCTCACAGTACTGGAAAGTAGGAAGTCCAAGACCAAGTTTCCAGTAGATTCACTGTCTCGTGAGGGCCTGCTTACTGATGGCTTTGTTCTGTGTCCTCACTTGAGGGGAAGGGCAAGAGATCTCTCCCGGGTCTCTTTTATAAGGCTGCTAATCCCATTTCTGGGAGTGCCACCTTTATGACCTCATCCTCTCCCAAAGACTCCACCTCCTAATACCATCATCTTGGGGGTTAGAAAGTCAACATATGAATTTTAAGGAGACATAGACATTCAGTCCATTGCAGGCACATGCTAAAAACATATATTTTCACTGTTGATGTTGACCTTGATCAACTGTTTGTCAGGTTTCTCCACTGGAAAGTTACTCATTTTTTTCCTCTTTCTGCATTGTGCTCTTTGGAAGGAAGTTACTAAGTGCAGCCCATAATGAATAGGGGGTGATGTACCACTTCCTTGAGGGCAGAGCATCTGCATAAATAATTTGGTATTCTTTAGCAAGGGAGATTTTTCTTGTCTCCCCAATTTATTTACTGATTCAGCTCATCATTTATTTATATTGGTAAGGACTCATGGGCTTTTTATACCTTGGGCTATCATCCAATACTACCCTATTTATTTTGTTGCTAAAATTGCTTCAGTTTTGGCCAGTAGGAGCTCTTTCAGCTGGCTCGTGTGTCTCTTTGACATAACCTCATCAGTGCTTTTATTTTCCATTACTGGCTTTTTGTATATTTTCTGCCCTATTTGTAGAATTAGCCATTTCTCCAAGGAGCTTTGGTTCCTTTTATCACAGAATGGTATTAGAAACATAGAACTGGGCACTATATGTGCTCATTGCTACTCAAGTATCAATACTTGTGGACTTTCTTAGCTGATAGAGCAAAGAAATAAATATGTGTATGCTAACTGATATATATACACATGTCTAGAAATATTCTTATATCTTTATATATGTTAAGCTAAATATGGGTTCATGCTAATGTCTGCAACTGTAATCCATTACCATATGGATTAATCTAGACTTCTCTCTGTGCATATCTGTAATTTTTTTACTCCTACAGCAAGAAACCTGGCTCTCAACATTGGACATCCAATTGCTTAATTGTTTAACTCCATTAATCACTTCTAGTAACATGAGAAATTTTAACTCATACACCTATAGGAAATACCTTTATCAACTAGAGTCAGGGCTTTTGAATAGTTTCTTTTGCCTCTAGTTTTATAGATGCCACTTATTTCCAAAGTGATTTAGGTCATCAACATGCCCCCATCCCCCAATTGGTGGGTTTATTTCATATATTTGTAATTAAATTAGATTCTTGTGTCACATTCTTTTTTTTTCATCTTGGAATTTTGATTGTTAAGATATTCACTGGGAACTTATTAAAAATGGCACGACAGATTTCGTTCAAGACTATTGCAATAAAAGAGAGACTGAATTCAACTCTGAATACAGCAGAGACAGCTGGGAATCTGCCAATGAGCAGAGTGAGGAGGCCAATGGATAAAAAACTAAGAGGAACTTTATTAGATGCATCAAGGATAAAGAAATTACTGCCAGTTGGCCTACTAGAATTCTTGCTGAAGACAAGCCAAGGGCTTAAACATTGAGGATTGGGGATAAATAATTTAATCAAATATGAAGGATTGGGAAATTCTTGCTAAACTGACTAAGCATGATTCTTTGCTAAAACTAGGCTTGGTAAGGATAGACATGAAAGATCAAGGTTGAGGTCTAATCAAGAGGAAGGTTCAGGGCAGCCTGACTAAAGTTTGATCAAAGAAGGAGACTTTGTCACCCCAGCTTTCTAAATGATTTAAAAAATATTTTCTTACATTAAGGTTCATTTTTTTGTGGTATAAAGTTAAGTGGGTTTTGACAAATGCATAGTGTCATTTATCCACAATTATAGAATCACACAGAAAAGTGTTACTGACCTAAACATTCCCCTGTGCTTCACCTTTTCAACTCTCTTCTCATCCCTCTACATCTGTAGCAATGACTCACCTTTTAAGTGCTTCTTTAGTTTGCCTCTTCCAGAATGCCATATATTTTGAATCACATAGTATGTAGCTTTTTAAAACTGGTTTCTTTCACTTATTAGGATGCATTTAAGATTTGTTCAGGCCTTTTTATTTCTTGATAGCTTAATATTTTTGATTGTTGGATAATATTCCTTTGTATGGATATATCACAGTTTGTCTATGCATTCATCTATTGAGTTGCTTCCAGTTTTGGGTGGTTATGAATAAAGTGGATGGAACAGTGATGTGTAGATTTTTTTATGCCCATAAGTTTTCAGATCAGTAAACAGAAGTGCAATTGCTAGATCTTGTATGGCAATAGTATGTTTAACTTTGTAAGAAAGTGCTAAACTGTTTGCCTAAATGGCTGTGCCATTTGGCATCCCCCGTGCTCCAACAATAAATAAGAGTTTTCTTTGCTCCATGTTCCTCACCAGTATTTGATGTTGTCAATATTCTGGATTTTAGGCATTCTAATAGATAAGTAATGGTATTTCATTTTTTTAATTGTAATTTAGGTTCTGGGGTACATGCGCAGATCATGCAGGATTGTTGCATAGGTACATACATGGCAAGGTGGTTTGCTGCCTTCATCCTCCCATCACCTATATTTGGTATTTCTCCCCATGTTATCCCTCCCCATCCTCCCCACCCCCTGCTGTCCTTCCCCAAGCCCCCACCAAGTGACCACAGTGTGTGATGCTCCCTTCCCTGTGTCCACGTGTTCTAATTGTTCAACACCTGCCTATGAGTGAGATCATGTGGTGCTTGGTTTTCTGTTCCTGTGTCAGTTTGCTGAGAATGATGGTTTCCAGATTCATCCATATCCATATAAAGGACATGAACTCATCGTTTTTTAAGGCTGCGTAGTATTCCATGGTGTATATGTGCCACATTTTCTTTATCCAGTCTATCTTTGATGGACATTTGGGTTTGTTCCAGGTCTTTGCTATTGTAAACAGTGCCACAATGAACATACGTGTGCATGTGTCTTTATAACAGAACAATTAATAATTCTTTGGGTATATACACCCAGTAATGGGATTGCTCAGTCAAATGGTATTTCTATTTCTAGGTCCTTGAAAAATCACCACACTGTCTTCCACAATGGTTGCACTAATTTGCACTCCCACCAACAGTGTAAAAGTGTTCCTATTTCTCCACATCCTCTCCATCATCTGTTGTCTCCTGATTTTTTAATGATTGACATTCTAACTGGAATGAGATAGTATTGCAATGTGGTTTTGATTTGCATTTCTCTAATGACTAGTGATGATGAGCATTTTTTCATGTTTGTTGGCCTCATAGATGTCTTCTTTTGTAAAGTGTCTGTTCATATCCTTCACCCACGTTTGAATGAGGTTGTTTGTTTTTTTTCTTGTAAATCTGTTTTAGTTCTTTGTAGATTCTGGATACTAGCCCATTGTCAGATGGGTAGATTGAAAAATTTTTTTCCCATGCTGTTGATTGCCAGTTCACTTTAATGATTAGTTCCTTTGCTATACAGAAGCTCTGGAATTTAATTAGATTCCGTTTGTCTATTTTGGTTTTTGTTGCCATTGCTTTTGGTGTTTTAGCCATGAAGTCCTTGCCTATGCCTTTGTCCTGAATGGTTTTGCCTAGGTTTTCTTCTATGGTTTTTATGGTGTTAGGTCTTATGTTTAGATCTTTAATCCATCTGGAGTTAATTTTAGTGTAATGTGTCAGGAAGGGGTCCACTTTCTTAATTGGCAGTTCTCTGATGATAAAATGATATTGAACATCTTTTCATATGCTTATTTGTCATCTGTATTTTGTGTGTGTGTGTGTGTGTGTGTATCTCTTCAGATCTGTTCCTATTTTTAAATTAGATTTGTGTGAGTCTATTTCTAGGCCCTCATTTATGTTCCATTAGTTTATTTGTGTATTCTTTCACTGATAACACACTGTCTACTATTACTGTAGCTTTATAATAAATTTTGAATTCTGGTAGTGTGACTTTGCCAACTACAGTAGAATCAGTTTGTTGATATCTGTAAATAGTTTTCTGTGATTTGATTGAGGTTGTATTAAATCTTAAAATCAAGTTAGGAATAATTGACACTGACTATTCCAGTCCAGGAATGTGGAATACCTGTTCATCTTTTGATCTTTGATTTCTTTCATTTATTTGATATCTTTTTAATTTTCTTTTATATTTTGTTAGATTCATATCAAAGTATTTTATTTTTATTGGCATTTTCACTGGTATTGTTTTGTTAATTTAAAATTACAGTCGTTCACCAGTAGCATATAAGTAATGATATTTGTATACTAACCTTGTATGTTGCAGCTTTCCTATACCTGCTTATTAATTCCAGAAGTTTTTTTTTTCTTGATTCTTTGCGGTTTACTACATAGATAATAATGTCATTTGTGAAAAAAGATACTTTTATTACTTCCTTGCCCATCTGTATGTATTTTACATTCTTATTTTATTACATTATGTAGTACTTCCAGTATGTTGAATTGTAGTTGTTAGGACAAATTTGCCTTGTGTTGAGGACTGAATGTATGCTCCACAAAATTCATATGTTGAAACCCAATTCCCAGTGTGATGACATTTATAAATGGGATCTTCAGGAGGTGCCTAAGTCGTGAGGGCAGAACCCTCATAAATGGGATTAGAACCCTTATAAAACACCTCAGAGATCTCCCTCATCTCTTTTGCCGTTTGAGGATGTAGCAAGAAAACCACTTTCCTTGAGCCAGGAAGCAGACTCTCACTAAACACCAAATCTGCTAGTGCCTTGATCTTGAACTTCCCAGCCTTCAGAACTGTGAGAAATAAAATTCTGTTATTAATAAGCTACTAAGTCTATTATATTCTGTACTAAAAATGAATACATTGTTCCTAATCTTAGAGGAAAGTATTTAGTTTCCCACCATTAACCGTAATGTTAGCTGTCAGTTTTTTTAGATGTGTTCTGGTGTTTGTTTGTTTTCTTTTTGTGAGGGTGGGGGACAGAATCTCGCTCTGTTGCCCAGGCTGCAGTGCAGTGGCATAATCTTGGCTTACTGCAACCTCTGCCTCCCAGGTTCAAGTGATTCTCCTGCCTCAGCCTCCTGAGTAGCTGGGATTACAGGTGTGCACCACCACACCTGGCTAATTTTTGTATTTTTAGTAGAGATGGGGTTTTACCATGTTGATCAGACTGGTCTAGAACTCCTGACTTTGTGATCCTCCCACCTCAGCCTCCCAAAGTGCTGGGATTATAGGAGTGAGCCACCGTACCCAGCCTAGATGTGTTCTTTTTTAGGTTGAGAAATATATTCTTCTGCTTATAATTTTTTTAGAAGTTTTCATAATGATTTGGAATTTCATGAAATGATTTTTCCTTATCAATTTATATGATCATATGACTTCTTCTTTAGCTTGTTGATGTGGTGGGTTACACTGGTTGGTTTTTGAATTTCAAAGCATCCTTGTATGCCTCAGATAAATCCCACTTTGTCTTTATAGGTTGTTGGATTCTGTTTCATGGTATTTTGTTGATAATTTTTGCATCTATGTTCATGGAGGATTTTTTTCAATTGATTATGGAATTTCTAATTCAAGTTAATTAATATATGCATCACATCACATATCATTTTTTTGTGGTGAGAGCACTAAAAATTTATTCCCAGTGATTTTCAAGAAACAATACATTGTTATTAACTATAATCATTATTTGTAGAATAGATCTTATTACATCTGTCTAACTAAAATTTTGTATCCATCGAACAACATTTCCCCCTCCCTTTCCCCTTCTGGAGCCCCTGGTAACTACCATTTTCTCTGCTTTGATGAGTTCAACTTTAAAAATATTCCACATATAACTGAGATTATGTAGTATTTGTCCTTCCTTCTGTGACTGGCTTATTTCACTTAACATAATTCCCTCTAGGTTCATTCATGTTGTTATAAATGACAGGATTTTCTTCTTTTTAAAGGCTGAATAGTACTTCATTGCACATATATGCCATGCTTTATCTATTCATCTATTGATAAACATTTAGGTTGATTCTGCATCTTGACTACTGTGAATAATGCTGCAATGAATATAGACATGCAGATACCACTTTGTCATGCTTATTTCATTTCCTTTGGCGTGTATAAACAGTACTGGGATTGCTGGATCATAAGGTAGTTCTATTTATAATATTTTTGTGGAATCTCCAAACTGTTTTCCACAGTGGTTATAGTAGTTTACATTACATTCCCACCAACAAAGTGCAAGAGTTCCCTTTCCCCGTATCCTCATCAACAATTGCTATCTGTCATCATTTGGATAATAGTCATTCTACTAGATATGAAGTAATATCTCAATGTGATTTTACTTTGCATTTCCCTAATTAGTGATGACCATATTTTAATATACCTGCTGGCCATTTGCATGTCTTCTTTTGAGAAATGTCTATTCAGGTCTTCTGCCCGTTTTAAAATCAGATTATTTGTTTTATTGCCATTGAGTTGTTTGAATTTCTTATATATTTTAGTGATAAGCCCCTTAGCAGATGTTTAGTTTGTAAATATTTTCTTCCATTCCATAGGTTGTCTCTTCACTCTGTTGATTGGTTACTTTGCTGTGCAGAAACTTTTTATTTTGATATAATCTCATTTGTCTATTTTTGCTTTTGTAGCCTGTGGCATGAGAGATACTGACCTGGAGTTTTCCCTTCTTATAATGTGTTTAATCTGGTTTCGGTATTATAGGAATGTTCTTCTCATAGAACAAGTTAGGAATTGTTCTTTTAAATTCTGTTTTCTGGGTAAGATTATGAAGAATTAATATCATTTCTTCCTTAAATATGTGATGGAATTCACCAATAAATTCATGAGGCCTGATGCTTTGTTTATTGGAAGATTGTTATTGATTCATTTTATTTTCATAGAATCAATCATATTCAGGTTATCTATTTCTTCATGTGTGTTTTGGTAGTTTGCATCTTTTGAGTAATTGGTTCATTTTGTCTAAGTTATCAAATTTGTGGCTACTGAATGTTTTATGGTATTTTTGATTATCATTTTAATGTTCATAAGATCAGTAGCGATAACCTCTTTCCTTTTTAATTTTGGTGTTTTGAATCATCTCTCTTTACCTTGGTTAGTTTGACTAGAAATATGTCAATTTTATTGGTCTTTTAGAAGAACAAGGTTTTGGTTTCATTGATATTTTTCTGTTTTCCATTTTCTTTATTTCCTTTCTAATTTGTATTATTATTTTTTTAATTTGCTTTATATTTAGGTTGCTCTACTTTTTCTAGTTTTCTGTCATAGAAGGTGATATTATTGATTTTTATTATTGATCATTTTCTAATTTGCATATTTAATGCTATAAATGTCTCTGTAAGCACTTTTGCTGCGTCCCACATATTTTAATAATTTGAATTTTACTTTTATTTTTTAAATAGTATTTTTAATTTTTTTGAAACTTCTTTGACCCATGTGTTACTTAGAAGTGTGTTTAATCTACAATAAGTTGGGATTTATCCATCTACCTCTGTTAATGATTTCCAGTTGAGTGCCATTGTGGACTGACAACACACTTTGTATAATTTCTATTCCTTTTAATTTGCTTAGATATGTATTATGATCCAGAATGTTATTTGTTTTTGTATATTCCATATGGACCTGAGGAGTGTTAGTATTCTGCTGTTGTTGAATGTAGTATTCTACAAATGTCAGTTAGATCAAGTTGAATAATAGTGTTGTTTGGGTCATTTTTATTCTTACTGATTTTCTGTCTGCTTGATCTATCAATTACTAAAAGTGGGGTATTGATGTCTCCAGCTATACTAGTGGATTAATCTATTTCAACTTGTTCTATCAGTTTTTGTCTCACATATTTTGATATTCTATTGTTAGGCATATGCACATTAAAAATTATCATGCCTTATTAGAGAATTGAGCCCTTTATCTTTATGTAACGCCCACATGATCTATGATAAGTCTAGTTGGTTAGAATTCTGTTATGTCTAAAATGAACATAGTCAGTCCAAATTTCTTTTGATTAGTGCTAGCATGATATGTTTTTATCTATCCTGGTATTTTACCTGTAGTGCATAAACTTTTAACTTATTTGTAACTTTTTCTACTACTTATATAATATTACATATATTTTATATAGAATGCTAAGAAACTGCAGAAAAAACCCACAAAATTATGCACAATTCATATGCATTATTTACAGCTAAGCCTTGACTCTGGACTTCTTTCTCTTCTCTAGAAATAACAGTTTAAACACTTGGATATTTGTAATGACAAACATTCTGTGCGTATTCAGCAATATATGCTTAAAAAAGCACAACTCTATATACTACAAATTTCTTGCCCAAGTCCTTGACATGTAATTATGTATGTCATGGAATATCCCATTTTAATAGATATAAAGATTCTTCCTTATTTTGAACAGCTGTCAATTATTCAATTTTATGGATGTAATATAGTTTATCTAGCTAGTCTACATTGATGAACATTAAGATTTTTATGATTTTGCTGTTAACAAACACTGCTGTGATGAATATCTTGTACACATGACCTCATAAATATGTGTGTGTGTGTGTGTGTGTGTGTGTGTGTGTGTGTGTGTGTCTATGGCATGTTTCTAAACATGAGATTCCTTGATGAGTAAGTATATGTTTTCGATTTTGATAGATGTTTCTAAATTTCTGTCCATGAAGGTTCTACCAAGTTGTATTACCAAGAGCCACATGTTAAAATATGCTTTTCTGGCTGGGCATTGGCTCATGCCTATAATCCCAGAATTTTGGGAGGCTGAGGCAGGTGGATTGCTTGAGCTCAGGAATGCTAGACCATCCTGAGCAGCATATTGAGACCTTCACTCTACAAAAAACCCACAATAATTAATCATGTGTCGTTGTGCACATGTGTGGTCGCAGCTACTTAAAAGGCTGAGGTGGGAGGATGCTTGAACCTAGGAAGCTGAGGCTACAATGAGCCATAATCATCCCACTGCACTTCATTCTGGATGTCAGAGTGAGACCTCATCTCAAAAAAAAATAAGTCCTTTTCTACAGCCTTGCCAACTTAGTGTTTAACACATTTTCTATGTTAGACTCCATCTAACAGGTTTGTTATTCCATTATAGGTTTATTTCTCTAAATAAAAGGTTAAGAATGATTTTATGTGTTTAACAGCTGTATTTTTCTCTAAACCAGCTGTTCATACTGTTTACTCATGTTTCAGTCTGTTGTTGGTTTTACTTTGTGACTTGTAAAAATTATTTGTATAGTAAATTTGTCCTCTTTCTGTAATATAAGTTATAAATAGTTTTGTCATTTTTCTTTTGATCTTGTTTAGATTTGTCTGTATGCAAACATTAAAAAATTTTGCATAGTTGAAATAAAATCTTTTATCTTTCTTTGTATGCCTCTGGACTCTGTCATATGTAGGATACTTATCCATTCTGGCCTCATAAATTTCCCTATAATTTTCTCTAACACATTTATGGTTTATTTTTTATCTAGTTATTTTTATCAGTTTTTATTTGCTCTAAGGTAGAAATTCAGCCTTATTTTCTAGATTGCTAGTAAGGTTTTTGAACACTATTTTTAATATAAATATTTTTCTTCTTGATTTGAAATGTTGTACCTACTATATATTAAATTCCCATATTTACTCCAGTCTACTTTTGGATATCCTATCTTGTTCTCTTGTTCTGTGCATATATCCCCAAATTTCATTCATATATATGCATAATATATATATGAAAAATTATGTCTTATATAAATACATAAAATATGGTACCATATATATAAAATATTTACTATATTCTTAATATTTGTTTAGGATGCTTTTCTCATTTATGTATTTATGTTGAGATACAAACCTTGAATTATTTCTTGGATTCCTCAACCTTTAATTTCTTTACTCTCAGCTTTGATTGTCCCATCTTGGCTGGTTTTCTCTCTACTCTTGGACATGAATGAAACATCATAGTTTGGGGCCCAGAACTTACTTCCTGAGTGGCCGTGAGTGGCCTACTAGTGTGAGAAAGTTAGTTTGCTGTAGCCAATATAATAGGAGAGACAGTCAGATAAACCTCTTCTTGAGAACTATCTGAAGAAGTCCTCCATGTGGACTTTGTGACTTGGGGTGAAATGTAGCCTGTGTGATGAAGTGCCAGGTTGATGCCATGTGCATTGAATCTATTCCATGTTCCAAAAAATGGTAAGGCAGAAACACTTAAATTTGCTTTTTAGATATCATTGTTTAACACTTCTTATTTTATAAGCTTTATGATAATATTAGCAATATGAAATACTGTTTCAACCTGTGTATTTACAAAATAAAAGTTTTGTGAAAAGTTTGGATAGTTATGTACATGTTATTTGAATGTCTATTTCTGAATATTTCTTGGCAGGAATAATTTGTTTGTATATGTCTGGATGCCACAGTGCCTTAGCAAAAATATTTACTCTTCCTTAAGTCCCGTAATTATCATGGCTAAGACATTCTCCATCTTCTGTTCAAAGGAAAGATCTGCCACAGTTGCTCCTATTTCTCATAGGTTGGGCCATGTCCATTGATCTTTTCCTGTGGGTTTAACATCAAGCTAGACACTGAGAAAGGACGAAACATGAATTTAATAGGAAGCATAAGATACTGCTCAACGTTTTCAACAGCATGAAGGATTGTGCTAGAGAAGTTGACTAAAAAGGAAATGATCTGAAATTTTAATATGTTAGTGACTTTTGTCTCATGAAATCACTTGCTACAGATAGTTTCATGTGGTATTTTGGTCTATGTTCTGCTAAATAATAATGCTAACTGAATGTCAAGGAAGAAAATGCTGTTTTATGAATACTTTTATAATAAATCTATTTTACCATATGGCTGATTGTATTTAGCCCATAATCTAAGGCAAATGATGTATTTTAAAACTGTTCATCTGTTTTTATATTTAACTCTGTGGAGTTGAACCTTTGGATAAAAACTTATTAAAGGCATACTCAAATGTTTACTTTTTGAGAAAAACCAATAGATTTCCCATGACATGCCTGAGAAAGTACATTACAAGATGAATTAGCATAGCCTCATATGCAGTTTTGTGACAGTGACAAGAAGGAAGATGAAATTTAGTGTTCTGAGGCAGCTGAGAAATTATCAGATGGAGGGGCCACTACACACTTGTGTTTATTGTTATTATTGCATGTGGCTTTGCAAGAGAGCTTGAAAAGGCAAGTTTTCCAGAAAAGGCTGCGTTGTCCTTAGGTGTGTGAGTGATGGTTGCAGTGATTTATAACTATAGGCACTGGTGGTGAGTTTCAAAGCCTTTTCTGTGATACGGTGACAGCTCTCAGGTAAGGAACAATATTGATTAAGCTGACATAAATTCCCTCCCATCCTATACTAGGTTGCGTCAATCCCCATCTTCGTCCTTAGGGCCACATCGCCAACACCCTCTTTAGTATTACTCTATGTTTTTTGTCCATATTTAGCATTATTGATATTTATCTGCCTTAACACTTTACAATGACAGGATGGTGGGCAGGCTCACTTGGTCACCACAAAGAACCCACTCTAATTTTCAGCAGATCACCTATGTACCTGGAATTCTGGATATACAGTTTTCCTTACCCTTTTATAAGCTATTTTTTTAGTTGCCACCAAGCCAGTTTTCCATAGGTACCTGGAAGTCCCTGTCCTCTGATCTCTATTTCTCCTTCATTTTTACCTTGCTGTGGCCCATAGCTTTGTCATGTTCCTTTCCTTGTGTTTAAGTCTGCAAAACTCTTTTCATGGTATTGCTCCTTGTAAATGTACAAGGGACCCAGTTGGACCCATCAGTACCCACTGGTTATGCCCCTTCATAGTATAACTTTAATGTGTTATTACACCAAAAGATCTTGTCACCAACAGCGGTGAGGATGCCAAGGAACAAGGCAGGTAGGATTCTTGAAACTTCAACTCACTTTAACTTATTGTAACACTTTAATAGTATATTCTCATACTGTGTGGATATAAATCCAGAAGGCAGGAACTGACTTCCCTGTGTGTGACCAGCATACAGCATTTTTTTGTGATACATAGTTAGGCTTCTTCAATATTCAGTTGACCTGAGCAAAATATTTATCTGTATTTTACTATTGAAAGAAGACTGGCTATGCTTATTAATTACACCAAATTGTTCCAAGTCTCTTTAAATAACATTTAGCAAGAAAGGCATTGATAGGTGATAGTCTTTGGCTATGGAGCTAAGAGAAGATCCCTAGATGATTTAGGTTTCTAATATTTTCTTTTTTTTTTGTATTTATTTATTTATTTTTTTTATTGCATTTTAGGTTTTGGGGTACACGTGTAGAACATGCAAGACTGTTGCATAGGTACACACATGGCAGTGTGATTTGCTGCCTTCCTCTCCATCACCTATATCTGGCATTTCTCCCCATGCTATCTCTCCCCAACTCCCCATCCCCCACTGTCCCTCCCCTATTGCCCCCCGACAGACCCCAGTGTGTGATGCTCCCCTCCCTGTGTCCCTGTGTTCTCATTGTTCAACACCCACCTATGAGTGAGAACATACAGTGTTTGATTTTCTGTTCTTATGTCAGTTTGCTGAGAATGATGGTTTCCAGGTTCATCCACGTCCCTACAAAGGACACAAACTCATCATTTTTTATGGCTACATAGTATTCCATGGTGTATATGTGCCACATTTTCTATTTTGGTTCTTTATTGTCTCATCAGAATCAGGAAGTTTTGGATATTAGGAAGACTGGGGAAACCATAGTATTATAATATGTTATCCCTATTCTCAAGGCATTTAAATCTCTTTTGGAAGACAAGAAAAAGAGATCAATGTAAGGTGGTACCAGGCTGGGGAGCCAAGAAGAGAAGTTGTTAGTTTGATGTAAGGGCTATATGAAGATGCAATTAGTGCAGAGGTTTGGGGGAAAACACAGCATTGATTAAGGGCATTGGGCAAGAAAATCACAAGATTTATGAGAAGGTGGTCTATTTTCATGTTTTTTTTTTTTTCATAAGGTAACAATGCAGTGTGAAAATACATCAGCTGGTGAAAAGTGATGTCCTTATTAAATATTATAAATATTTATAATTGTTATAAGTTATATATAAAAGATAAATGTATTATAACAAAATTGTAATATGTGTAAATATTATAAACAATCCCATTAAGAAAGGAAATAAGTAAACAGTCTGTGAAAATGCTTGAGACAGGATTATACTATGATATTGGTGGGTTGGTTCATACCCTTTTTTGATGTTGGCCTACAAAGTGATTTCAGATGGTAACAATTTCCTAACTAGGGGAAGGGAAATTGTTTTAGAAAGTCTGATCTCTTGGGAGGGTGATCAACTTTCATATATTTTATTAAGGAAATAATTATTCTGAGGTTACTGGAAACATTGTGTTTGGGTTGGAATATATTAAATTTCTATAGAGATTCTAGGTCTCAGTTCCCCCATTTGTTAAATGGAGTAGTGCCTACTTTAAAGGTTTGTTGTAAGGATCAAATATGTTAATACAGAGAGAGCTCTTAGTGCAATGTTTGGTAGATGGTAAACTCTTATGTAATGTTAGGTAGCAATGCCATTAGTTTTATTCCTAAAGCCACATTATCTCATCTCCTTTGAGATCTAAAGTAGGTATCCATAGATATTGGTTAAAAACATTTGGAACATAAATTGCAAAAATAATTATCTCAAGAAGTAGTAGTGCCTTACAGGAAGATAAGGATAGAAATGGAACAACTTAGGTAAGAAAGCATGCAGTTCAGATTGAACACCTACCTATGGAAAGTAACAAAATGCGAGCTGGTAATCTTTTTCAGGTTATCTGTAATCTAACCATCCTTATGATTTTGACATTTCAGAAAGTAGAACCACTTTTTCTTTCCAGCTTTACCAATAACTTTTTTTTAGGTAAAATAATAACAGGTAATTTTTTTTAAGCATCTATCATATGCTGGGCATTAAGTGCTTCATGTTTACCATCTTATTATAAACTTGCAACTAGGCAGACAGCCTTATTTTATAGTTGACAAACTATGGAGTTTAAGTATCTTGCCTGGTGTCACAGATTCAGGAAAGGACAAAGTAAATTATAACTACTCTTGGCCTTAGTTTCCTCATCTACAAAATAATGGGATCATATTCTAATTACTTTTCTAGAGCCCTTGTTGCTAATAGAATTTTAGCCACTTTTTCTATAACTACAGCCAAATTGCCTCTTTTGCCACCTAGTAGATGCTGTAGTAATGACCATATTAACTTTTTTTCCCATAAGTTATTGGGGTACAGTTGGTATTTGGTTAGATGAGTAAGCTCTTTAGTGGTGATTTGTGAGATTTTGGTGCACCCATCATCGATGTATACACTGCACCTTATTTGTAGTCTTTTAACCCTACCCCACTTCCTACTCTTCCCCCCAAGTCCCCAAAGTCCATTGTATCATTCTTATGCCTTTGTGTCCTCATAGCCTAGCTCCCACATATCAGTGAGAACGATGTTTGGGTTTCCATTCCTGAGTTATGTCAGTTAGAATAAGAGTCTCCAATCTCATCCAGGTCATTGCAAATGCTGTTAATTCATTCCTTTCTATGGCTGTGTAGTATTCCGTCATATATGTGTGATAGAATTCCATTCTACTACTATGTATAGTTATATACATAGTTACAGGAGATATATATATATGCACACACACACTATATATATATATGATGTATATATATGATGTATATATATATATATATGATGTGTATATATATTATATATATATATGATAGAATACTACACAGCCACACACACACACACACACACACACACACACACACACACACACACACACATATCCTATATATATCTCAGTTTCTTTATCCACTTGTTGATTGATGGGCATTTGGGTTGGTTCCACGATTTTGCTATTGTGAATTGTGCTGCTACAAACACGCATGTGCAAGCATCTTTTTCAAATAATGCCTTCCTTTCCTCTGGGTAGATACTCAGTAGTGGGATTGCTGGATCAAATGGTAGTTCTACTTTTACTTCTTTAAGGAATCTCCACTTGTTTTTCACAGTAGCTGTACTAGTTTACATTCCCACCAGCAGTGTAGAAGTGTTCCCTGTTCACCACATCCATGCCAACATCTACTGTTTTTTGATTTTTGATTATGGTCATTCTTGTATGAGTAAGGTGGCATGGCATTGCGGTTTTGATTTGCATTTCCCTAATCATTCGTGATGTTGAGCATTTTTTCATATGTTTATTGGCCATTTGTATATCTTCTTTTGAAAATTGTCTATTCATGCCCTTAGCCCACTTTTTGATGGGATTGTTTGTTTTTCTCTTATTGATTTGTTTGGGTTTGTGGTAGACTCTGGATATTAGTCCTTTGTCAAAGGTATAGATTGTGAAGATTTTCTCCCTCTCTGTGGGTTATCTATCTACTCTGCTGACTGTTCTTTTTGCTGTGCAGAAGCTGTTTAATTTCATTAGGTCCCAGCTATTTATCTTTGTTTTTACTGCATTTACTTTTGGGTTCTTGGTCATGAAATCCTTGTGTAAGCCAATATCTAGAAGGGTTTTTCCAGGGTTATCTTCTAGAATTTTTGTAGTTTCAGGTCTTAGGCTTAAGTACTTAATACATCTTGAGTTGACTTTTTCATAAGGTGAAAGATGAGGATTCTGTTTCATTCTCCTATATGTGGCTAGCCAATTATCCCAGCACCATTTGTTGAAAAGGTGTCCTTTCCTCACTTTATGTTTTTGTTTGCTTTGTCAAAAATCAGTTGGCTGTAAGTATTTGGGTTCATTTCTGGGTTCTCTCTGGCATCCTTGTCTTGTTCCAGTTCTCAGAGGGAATGCTTTCAATTTTTCCTGTTCGGTATTATGTTTCCCATTCAGTATTATGTTGGCTGTAGGTTTGTCATATATGGCTTTTATTACATTAAGTACGTCCCTTATATGCTGATATTGCTGATAGTTTTAATCATAAAGGGATACTGGATTTTGTCAAATGCTCTTCCCATATCGAGGTGATCATGTGATTTTTGTTTTTAATTTTGTTTATGGGATGTATCACACTTATTGATTTGCATATGTTAAACCATCCCTGCATCCCTGATATGAAACCCAACTGATCATGGTGGATTATCTTTTTGATATGTTGTTGGATGTTGGATTTGGTTAGCCAGTATTTTGTTAAGGATTTTAGCATCTGTGTTCATCAGAGGTATCAGTCTATAGTTTTTTGTTGTTATTGTTATATCCCATTAGGGTGATGCTGGCTTCACAGAATGAATTAGGGAGGGTTCCTGCTTTCTCTATCTTGTGGAATAGTGTCAAAAGGATTGGTACCATTTTTTCTTTGAATGTCTGGTAGAATTCTGCTGTGAATCTATATGTTCCTGGACTTTTTTTTGTTGGTAATTTTTAAATTACAATTTCAATCTCTCTGCTTGTTACTGGTCTGTTAAGGATATCTAATTCTTCCTGATTTAAGCTAGGAGGATTGTAATTTTTACAGGAATTTATTCATCTCTTCTAGGTTTTCTAGTTTATGTGCATAAAGGTGTTCATAGTAGCCTTGAATGATCTTTTGTATTTCAGCGGTGTCAGCTGTAATATTTCCTGTTTTGTTTCTTAGTGAGTTTATTTGGATTTTCTCTCTTCTTTTGTTTTATCTTGCTAATGGTCTATCAATTTTATTTATCTTTTCAAACAACCAGCTTTTTGTTTCATTAATGTTTTGTATTGTTTTTGTTTGTTTCAATTTCATTTGGGTCTGCTCTCATCTTGGTTATTTCCTTTCTTCTGGTGGGTTTGGGTTTTGTTTGTTCTTGTTTCTGTGGCTCCTTGAGATGTGATCTTACAGTGTGTGTTTGCACTCTTTCCGACTTTTTGATATAGGCATTTAAGGCTATGAACTTTCCTCTAGGCAACACCTTTGCTGTATCCCAGAGGTTTTGATAGATTGTGTCATTATTGTTGTTCAGTTTGAAGAATTTTTTAAATTTCCTTCTCGATTTTGTTTTTGACCCAAAGTTCATTTGGGAACAGTTTATCTAATTAAGCATGTTTTTGAAGGTTTCTTTTGGAGTTGATTTCCAGTTTTACTCCACTGTGGTCTGAGTGAGTGCTTAATATAATTTCAATTTTCTTCAATTTACTGAGGCTCATTTTATTACCTGTAATATGATCTGTCTTGGAGAAAGTTCCATTTGCTGTTGAATAGAATGTGTATTCTGTGGTTGTTGGATGAAATGTTCTGTATATATCTGTTAATGTCATTTCTTCCAAGGTATAGTTTAAATCCATTTTTTCTTTGTTGACTTTCTTTGTTGATGACCTGTCTGGTGCTGTCAGTGGAGTACTGAAGTCCCCTACTATTATTGTGTTTCTGTCTATCTCATTTCTTAGGTCTATTAGTAATTGTTTTATAAATTTAGGAGCTCCAGTTCAGGTGCATATATATTTAGGATTGTGATATTTTCCTGTGGGACAAAGCCTTTTATTGTATATACTATCCCTCTTTAACTGTTTTAACTGCTGTTGCTTTATAGTTTGTTTTGTCTGATATAAGAATAGCTACCCCTCTTCACTTCTGGTGTCCCTTTGCATGAATGGATCTCTTTACTCTCAGTTTATGTGGGTCTTTATATGTTAGGTGAGTCTCCTGAAAGCAGTAGATAGTTTGTTGGTGAGTTCTTACCATTCTGTGGCTCTGTATCTTTTAAGTGGAGGTCTAGGCCATTTACATTTAATGTTAGTATTGAAATGTGAGGCACCATTGCATCCATCATGCTTTTTGTTGCCTGTATACTTTTTTTTGTTGTTGTTCTTGCTTTTTAACATGTATTTTTGTTTTATAGTTCCTGTGTGATTTGATTTAAAGAGGTTCTGTTTTGATGTGTCTCCAGGATTTGTTTCAAGATTTAGAACTCCTTTTAGCAGTTCTTATAGTGGTGATTTGGTAATGACGAATCCTCTTAGCATTTGTTTGTCTGGAAATGAGTTTATTTTTCCTTCATGCATGGTGCTTAGTTTCGCTGTATACAAAATTCTTGGCTGACAATTGTTTTGTTTAAGGAGGCTGAAGATAGGTCCCCAATCCCTTCTAGCTCATAGGGTTTCTGCTGAGCAATCTGCTGTTAATCTGATAAGTTTTCCTTTACAGGTTACCTGGTACTTCTGTCTCACAGCTCTTAAGATTTTTTCCTTTATCTTAACTTTGGAAAACCTGATGACAATATATCTAGGAGAAGATCTTTTTGTGATGAATTTTCCAGGGGTTCTTTGTACTTCTTGTATTTGACTGTCTAGGTCTCACAAGGTTGGAGAAATTTGCCTTGATTATTTCCCTAAATATATTTTCCAGGCTTTTAGTATACTCTTCTTCCTCAGATACACTGATTATTCTTAGCTTTGGTTGTTCAATGTAATTCCAAACTTCCTGGAGCCTTTGTTCATATTTTCTTATTCTTTTTTCTTTGTCTTTGTTGGATTGGGTTAATTTGAAGACCTTGTGTTTGAGCTCTGAATTTCTTTCCTCTACTTGTTCGATTCTGTGGGTGAAACTTTCCAGAGCATTTCGCGTTTCTAAAAGTGTGTCCAAAGTTTCCCGAATTTTTGATTGTTTTTTCTTTAAGCTGTCTATTTTCATGAATATTTCTCCCTTCACTTCTTGTATCATATTTGGGATTTCCTTGCATTAGGCATCACTTTTCTCTGGTCTCTCCCTGATTCACTTAATAACTAACCTCCTGAATTCTTTTTCAGGAGAATCAGGATTTCTTCTTAGTTTGGATCCATTGCTGGTGAACTGGTGTGATTTTTGGGGGACGATGAAGAACCTTGTTTTGTCATATTACCAGGTTGGTTTTCTGGTTCCTTCTCATTTGGGTAGACTCTGTCAGAGGGAAGGTCTAAGGCTGAAGACTGTTGTTCAATTTCTTTTGTCCCAAGGGGTGTTCCCTTGATGTACTACTCTCCCCCTTTTCCTATGGATGTGGCTTCCTGTGAGCTGAACTGCAGTGATTGTTGTCTCTCCTCTGGGTCTAACTACCCGGCATGTCTCCTCGGCTCCAGGCTGGTACTGGGGGTTGTCTGCATAGAGTCCTGTGATGTGAACCATCTACAGGTCTCTCAGCCATGGATACTAGCACCTATTCTGGTGGAGGTGGTGGTGGGGGAGTCACATGCAATGGACTCCGTGAGAGTCCTTAGCTTTGGTGGGTATGATGCTCTATTTTTGTGCTGGTTGGCCTCCTTCCAGGAAGTGGCATTTTCCAGAAAGCATCAGCTGTAGTAGTATGGAGAGGAACCAGTGGTGGGCAGGGTCCTAGAACTCCCAAGATTATTTCCCCTTTGTCTTCTACTACCAGGGTGATAGGGAAGGACCATCAGGTGGGGGCAGAGCTAGGTGTGTCTGAGCTCAGACTCTCTTTGGGCAGGTCTTGCTGTGGCTGCTGTCTAGGATGGGGGTAGATTCCCAGGTCGGTGGAGTTGTGTACCTAGGAGGCTTATGGCTAAGTCATGCAGGTTGTCAGGGAAGTGGGGGAAAGCTGAAAGTCACAGGCCTCACCCAGCTCCTACAGAAACTGAGGGGCCGGTCTCATTCCCACAGTGTTCTTGCCCCTCTGACAGCCCAGAGTCTTTTTTCAGGTGGAGGGTGAGATGGGCTTGAAAATTTGCCCAAGGCTATCTACCTCCCAGCTGTAAGAGAAAAGGGCTTTAGTTCTTTCCCTGCCTGTGAAGTCTGCACACCTGATTCAGACCCTTCTTCAAGTTTTGGACAGGAGGCTTCTTGCCCCATTCATATTGTTACAAAGTTCCATCAGAGAATTTCTTCTGCCTGCGGAGTTTCGTCCCCTGCTCCTCTGGCCACCCTCCTGATGGATCCCTGTGATCCCAGGCAGGAATGGGCTGCTTGGGGACCCAGCAAGTTCCAAGGGCCTTTCTGGTGCTTCCTCTACCCCAGTGTTTCACTCAGCTCTCTAATTTGACTCAGCTCCGGGTAAAGTTGGAAACTTCTCCCACAAACAGAACTTCGGCTTCTCCAGTGGGGGTATGTGTTTGGGAGAGGAGTGTCTCCCTTTCCCACCTCCACAGTTGGGACACTCACAATATTTGGGGTGTCTCCCAGGTCTCGCAGGAGCAGTCTGCTTTCTTCAGAGGTCTGTGTGAAGCCCTCAGGATTGCTGGTTTGTTCTTGCATTGATCTGGAGCTAAAATTCACAGTACAAGCCTCTGCCCATATTAACATTTCTAATCTTGGGTTGTCAGTTTTGAACAGTTGAGGTTTAGTCTAATCACCTTTATGAATAGGAAAGAAAACTGAAGGCTAGAAAATGGAAGTTATTTTCTTGGATACCAAAAAAGAAATATTTAAATCATGACCCTTAGTACGATTATGTCTAGTGTTCAGTTTATAATGATATATCTGGGTCACAGGTTATTGCCAAGGCATGTCAGAAAGTATTTGTAGAGTATTTACAGCTTATTCCATTTGCAATGAGTTTATTTATACCACAATTTCTAGTGTAGAGTGAGATTTAAAAAAATTCTTAAAAATGAATTAAGAAAAACTTGTATGACAACATACAACTTGGGATACAGACTTTTAAGAAATTATTTTTATTGAATGCTATAGATTAAGCCATGATGCTTGATAATAAGCATGTTACATCTATAAGAAAATGGTGGCAATTTCTTGAACTTACACTGCTCAAGAAGCTACATGAAAGATTGCCTTCACACTTCTGCTTTAGCTAGAAATGTTGAGAATTAAGTTTCTTCAATGAAAGCTCATCTCATGTCTTTTCCTTGGCATGGGAGATCTAAATATACCATTTAAAAAAAGAGACAGAGAAAGAGGCAAGGGAAAGGAAATGAGGCTATAAGACTCAGAACAATTGCAGGATAGAAAACTTTAATGCCCTTTGGACCATAACTTCCAGCAATCCTATCAAGAGAGATTTCATGAGTTATAATAGACAGAGGGAAGTACCCTGCGGACAGATGAGGTCTAATTCAGTTTAGACTCAGATATGGATTTGCTGTGTGGCCATAGGCAAGTTATTTAGCTTCTTTAAGCCTCAGTTTCCTTAGGTATGCTTGAAATAATACTTCTTGTGCCTTATTTTATAGGTTGGTGGTGAGGCTTATATCAGAGGATTCATGTGAATATGCTGTAAGATAGTAGGGCATGAGAATCAGAAATTACATAGCTAGGCTGTAAAACAGTGAGGCCGTATTCTCCAAAAGAAGAACTCTAGAGAGAAAAAACATGCTATGCTATCACTGATTGTCTGAAGCACCTTATGCTCAGTCACGTTCCAAATAAAACTGTGAATAAGGTAGAAAGCGATGGGGCTATTTAACTGGCACTGGGAAAAGTATTTGAGGGGAAGTTAGCTTTGAATACTAAAGGCTCTGTATCTGTGTGTGTGTGTGTGTGTGTGTGTGTGTGTGTGTGTGTGTTTCTATCTATCTATATCTATCTATCAATAATCTATGTGTCTATCTCATGTATCCTTTCTTGGGTCCCAGATGAGATTTAGATGTGGCTGGTGAACTGTTGGACAGGCTTGGAGAAGTCATTTTGCTTTAGGTTTTTGGTTTTGGTTGAGAGAGAGCGAGAGAAGTTTGTTGAGGGCCTGGGTTGGAGAGAGGGTTTTGGGGATAAAAATGTAGCATCTTACTGGTTTTCATGAGAGACTTTATAAGAACTGGGGTCAAATTGCTGCTTGGCTGCAGCAAAAACTCTGTCCTTGACCAAACTGTAAACAGGATCTTCTGAGCCCTCTTTTATTCTTGGGCCCTGTTTTTGGCCTGCCTACTCCAGTTGTAGCAAGAATCATACTAAGTCAGCTCAGTGTGAATCCCCCACCCTTGATATCTGACCACCCTGGCCTGCCTCCAACAAGAATACTGTAAGTCAGCCTAGCAAGCATCTCTCTACCCTTTATATCTCCTCTTGGTAATGTTCCATTCACCAGCCCCTCATTCTGCTCCGTGGCTATAAATCCCCATTAGTGTTTGTTGTATTTGGGGTTGAACCTACTTCTCTTTTTTTCTGCAGGTTATGACACCTATTGCAATAGGCCTGAATAATGTCTTCCTTACCATTTTATCAAGTGTTAAACAGATGACATAGCATCTTAGTCTGTTTGTGCTGCTTTAACAAAATACTGTAGACTAGGTAATTTATAAAACACAGAAATTTATTTCTCACAGTTCTAGAGGTTGGAAAGTCCAAGATCAAGATGCTGGTAGATTTGGTTTCTGGTAAGGGCCCCGTCTCTCCTCTCAAGAAGGTGCCTTGTTGCTGTGTCCTCTGGAGGGGAGGAACACTGTGTCCTCACATGGTGGAAGAAACAGAAGGGGAAAAAAAGGCCAAGCACTATGTGAAGCCTTACTTATGAGGGTTTAAATCCCATTCAAGAGGGAGGAGTCCTCCTGGCCTGATCATCTCTCTAAGGCCCCACCTCTTAATACTATCACATTGGCCATCAAGTTTCAACACATGAATTTTGTATGGGACACATTCAACCTTGGTGTGAATCACAATAGGGAGAAGAGCCCTGAGGTGGAGAAAGCCCTCTATTACCTTGAGGATTGGTGGCTTAGGGAGCCCTGGCTAGATGGAATGTTCTTGGTATGGGTGTTATTATCCCACGGTGAGTCTCACCAGCAGTGATAGTGATGAGATTCTCTTGAATGTCTCCCTAGGTAGAGGACAGGGCTGAATCAAGAGAGGGGACACAGTGCTGCCTTATGGTGACAGTAGCTGAGCCTGGTCCTTGAGCACTTGTGAGACAGTCTGTGAGGGCTCCAGACTCCCATGGTGAGTCCTTACAGGTAACTGAGACCCTGTTTGTACAGGTGAGGGTGAGAGCCAGCAAAGTATGGATTGTTATCAGGAAAGTGACTCTGTGTATACCCTTATCCCAGTGAAGGCTTGGGAAGTTCACCTTTCTCATGAATAAACAGAGAACCGTATTCCTGAACAGAATTAGTAGAGAGCAGGATATTTACTCGAGTCTGAAATCTCTTGATGAACAGCACATGGGTCCAATCACAAACATGGGGATTTGATTTATAATCAGTGCACTGAGGACCTATTCCTTTAGGCTAAAACATAAGAGGACAGCACTTGGATGGAAATCTTTGCTGAGTGATTTATTGGAAGCTTACCATTTTATGAATGGCAAAAGAGGAGAATTGCCCCCTTCACAATCTACATATAAATCATCTGGAATTATGATGAATTAAGTGTTCTCTCTCCTAGTGACAGTAATAAGTGTTATGAGCAGCCTTTAATAGTTAGAAAGACAGAAGAGATAAATATCAATTACTATTAGGGGAAGCATTTTTAAAACCAGCTTCCCAACATTTTCCCATGATGAAGTTAATTATTTATGGCAAAAGCACATTAATAATTTTACTTTATCTCTTTATCCAAGCAGTAAATGAATTACAACACAGGGGAATTTGGACAATCAATACAATAAGAATATATTTAAAGCATTTAAAAGTTCTGTATTCTCCCCTAAACTCACTCTGTCTCAGTCATAAACAGTGCTTACATTAATAATATCTATTTAAACATTTCATTGGTGGGGTGCCTTTATCTTTTCTGTTAGCATTTTTTTCTTCCTGAATGGCAGCCATGTGGAAACGGCAGCATACACGATAAGTGCTGCAGGAGCTAGGATGCTAAATTTAGCTTGGTAAATTAGGAAAGAGGTACAAGTGCATTTCTAGAGATTGCTGTTTAAAATTTTATAGAAATAAATAAAGACCAACCAAATGAGAAAAACAAAGTCTCTTGATTCTGAGCTTGCTATAGCAAGGGAGTCTGTCACCATCATCTGCATTGGACAGAGTCTCAAAGGCAGCCAGAGAAAGGGAAAAGCTTTGCTAAAGTGGAAAAGGAGAAGGCTTCAGGCATGCCATGATCAGAGGCTGCTGGCGTCAGGGAGTGGGAGGCAGGCTAACTAGAAGCAGAGAACCCTACATAGTTGGTGAGAAGTACCTATTTGGCTTTCTCTGGTTGGTCCCAAGCTGGAAATAGAGACAAGAATTTAATCATGTCTTGGGCATTTTGGACTATTACAAAAGGTATTGTTTAGCTTCCTGAATTGTCGCTAGACATAGCAATCTGGCTTTCTGCAAGCCTGCTTTATACACGGTTGGCACCATGAGTTGTTTATTGTAGATAAGGGGTTTGTTTCCTGGGCAGGTTGCTGCAGGTTTTGGATCAAAGTTCTATTTTATGTAAAAAATTTTAGATAAAATTTTTTACATAAAATTACCAGGCAATTTTCTATTTGCATATCCAATCTATTAATTTATTAATATGCAGTAAAATTCACTCTTTTTGGTGGACAAAACGTTTGAGTTTTGATAAACTCATAGAATCCTGTATTTACAGCCACAATCAAGATATGGAACAGTTTCCACCACTCACCAGAAGCTTTCGCTTGCTGTTCTTTTGAGGTCAGTATCTCCCCTGACTCCCAACTCCTGCCAACTACTGATCTGTTCTCCATCCTACCATTTTTCTTTTTCTCTCAGAGAATGTTGTGTTCCGTGTGCTTCCCTGCATGCCACTGTTGCTAGCTAGATTGTTAGCCTGGTAGTGTTGGAAGTCGGGAGTTCTGTGGTTCTGATGAAGGCTCAGTCTCAGGTGGCACCTGTTCCTGGGTCTCTGACGTAGCTTTCTCAGTGCTCCTGCTGCACCCCCAGCTGTAGATCTGCTGCTCCTGGGAGAGCAGAGGACTATTTTCTGTTCCATTTTCCCAGTACTCTAAAGTCAATGGCCAGAGCAGATATCTATCTTCATTAGTCCTAGTAGTGGGGCACAGTGTCTCGGGCACATAGTACTTTTAGAACTCCCCTTAATATTTTAACTTTATTTTAGAATCACAAGAAAAAATGCAATCATAAAGAATGTAGAATAACATATCCAGTCCAGATTGCATTCATCTTTATACCCACAAAGTTGTAAAATATAATTTTTGATATATATGTTTAATGAAGGAAGAGGCCCACAAAGGCAGAAGTGCCGAGGGTCCACAGAAGTAATGATGCAGCCCAGATGCCAGTGTGTGTTACTCACCATGCCCCACCACTTGAAGGCTTCAACTGCCTTCAGGTTATTAATGCCTTCAAGAAATTAATGTTCTGAGCAGGGTGTTGGGGCTTCTAGCCTTTATCTTGGAGCTGCTGTTCCCTTCCTTCCAATGAGTGTTTTCTCAGGACCCTGGCCTTTTTTTTTTTTTTTTCTAGGAGAAAAGCTTACATATAGGTGCAAATTCCCCTTATGTCTGCTACCCCTAGGGGTTACACAGCGGTTCTACATTCTTTCACTAGCCCACACTCAGCCTTTACCAATTTGTTAAGCGTTTTAGATAAGTTCTTCTTACCTGTTTCTGAAAATGTCTGTCCCAGATAAGCAAATGGTAGTGTTCTGCCGTTTCTCTCCTTGCAGGTGCCTGTCTTCCCTTAAATTTTGTATTAATTAGTCCTCTGAACTGTTGGAGAAAGTTGTGAATTTGCCAGTGGTCCTGAGTCTGTCTTTTCTTGTGCTGGAACATGCAATGCCTTTTCTGTGGACTGCATCCCGAACAGAAGCTGGAGTCAGTATAGATCTTTAAATCTCTATTATCTCCACTGACTTTTTGGGTGACTTTCTTGCTGTGTGTGTTTTTGTTGTGATTTCTTTGTTTTGAGATTTATTCTTTGTGATGGTTAATATTGAGTGTCAAGTTGATTGGACTGAAGGATGCAAAGTATTGTTCCTGGGTGCTTCTGTGAGGGTGTTGCCAAAGGAGATTAACATTTCCATCAGTGGACTGGGAAAGGCAAACCCACCCTCAGTCTGAGTGGGCACAATCTTATCAGATGCTAGCACAGCCAGAGTAAAAGCAGGGAGAAGAATGTAAAAAGACTGACTTAGCCCTCTAGCCTAAATCTTTCTACCATACTGGATGCTTCCTGCCCTTGAACACTGGACTCCAAGTTCTTCAGCTTCAGCTCTTGGACTGGCTTCCTTGCTTCTCAGCTTGAAGACAGCCTATTGTGGGACCTCACCTTGTGATGGTGTGAGTCAATACTCCTGAATATACTTCCCTTTATACATACGTCTATCCTATTAGTTCTGTCCCTCTAGAGAACCCTAATACATTCTCTTTGCGTTTCCATTGTTTATACCCAATGAGATTCTTCTTCCCTTAGCCTAGTAAACATAATTCTATCTCAATCCTGGTATAGTGTAAGAAAGGCAGATGGTGGTTACTTTGACCTGTTGGGTTGGGGAAAGAGGTGGTGATGCTTTGAGCTACTTCTTCATGTCTACTTGAGGTTTGAGTGTGAAAATATGTTTGGGGTAACGGTGATGACACTGCCTAACCCTTTTTCTAGTGTCTTCAGAACCATTGGCCACTATGTTCTAAGAGACTGGGGATAGAGACAATATTCTTTGAAAGTTTTCATCTTGAGAGGTTTTTGTTTAGCCTCTCCATTTATGATCACGAATGTCAGAAACAAGAAAGGAAGAACTACAAACCTATAAGAATTTTGGCAATGTTCTCCTTGGTAAACTTGAGAGTAATTCTGTTTCTAGCACTAGATGTCTTTCCCTACTAATTACCTTTATAGTCATTTGGAGAAATTGGAGGGACCGATGACTTAAGTACTCGCCTGAAATTTGGTTGCCTCATTTTCCTGTGTCTATTTACAGGAGTGCAGGGTGGAGGCTTGGGCTAAGGCTGAAAGCCCGGTAACTGGCTTTACAAGTGTCTCTGAATGAAGAGAAAAACAAGACATCCAACTATCAAGGCCACCGTGAAGTGCCACTCAGTAATGTCATCAGGCTCATATGAATTTCTTCTCTCAAATTTTTGGGCTGTAACCTCTTCCTGATAGGAAGAAATGAAATAAAGTCTATTTCTCTATTATACACCTGTGCAGATCTATTAGCTTCCACTCTTGTGTTAGGAGAAAAATATAATGTGTTCCTCCTTTCATTTCATTTTCTATGGGATCTGCAAGAATTTTCAGGGTATGAAAGGTAACCCTGCTCAACACTAGATGTCTTCAGCTTGTTTCTGCAAAGTAGGATTATTTTGTAGCCCCATCTATCCATTCAATTATCTCATTTATTTAAAACATTTATTTTAAAATAAGTGGGATAACTGAATGGATAAATATGCCTTCTGTGTGTTGAGATGATGGAAATACAGTCTTGAATAAATGCCTCTCTCAGAACCTGGCATGGAGTAAGTTCTCATAGATATTTGTTGAGAAAATGAATGAAAGAAGACATGATTTCTGCTGTCATGGTGCACAGTCTATTGGCAGTGAGTGTATGTGCATACATATTGAAGTATTTGCTATTCCCAACAGAGTCTATATGGGGAATGAGGCAGAAGCCTTTGAATATGGCTTGGATAATTGGGAAAAGTTCTAAAATACATGGCATTTGAGTTGGATTATGAGATAGCATTTTCGCGTAGAAGGGGATAGTACTACAATGGTTAACACATGGACTTTGTAGTTCAGCACACGTGAGTTTGAGCTCCATTTCTCCCATGTGCTTATGCCAATGCCTTGCAAAACCACCTGAGTAATCTGCTAACCAAGCAAAGCCAGTTAATCAAACTTACTGCAGTAAGGAGGACACCAGCTTAAAGAGTTTTCATACTGTCTTGAAAGAAAGAGATCATAGGAAGTTACTTAATGTATGTTAGCACTGGTGCTGGGTGATTTTTAGGCTGACCTTGTAAGGTGGGGGTACTGGTTAAGAAAGGGCAGAGTTTGTAGCATAAAGTGAGGTGAAGATCTTGAAAAAGTCTAGAAAAGAAAGCTAATAGTTTCAAAACATATAGTATTTTAGTTAATTTGTTGTCTTCCAGATGATTTTCTGAAGCAAATAATTCCTTTCTTCTTCTTCTTCTTTTTTTTTTTTTTTTTTTTGCTTGCTCTCAGAATTGTTTAATACAGAATAGGAAAGTATGTTGATTTCAGTACTCCCTAGATATGTGACTTTTGATAAGTTTTTGTTCCCCAACTTACTTTAAATTGAAGCTTATAGAATTAATGAAACTAATAGATGGTTTAATGAGATAAAACGTATTATCACACAGAACTTGACTTTTAGGAAACATTCAATATAGGATTGCAGAGCTGTCACCACCACCATCATCCTCATTATCATCATCACAGCTTCATCTTCATCTCGACTCTAATTATGATGATTATATCATAATTGTTGCAGAACTGAACCTAGGTTTGCTCACTTAGCTCTGCAAAGCAAACACTGACACTGAGGTTTGCAGTGAGAAAGGAAGGTGTTTATTGCAGGGCACCAAACAAGGAGAATGGGCAGCTCCTGATTAAGACCTAGACTCACAAATGGCTCACAAGCAAGGCTTTTTAAAGGCAAGGGTACATCTCAGAAAAGCAGAAGTTGCAGGCAAAATCATGAATTAATTCATGGAGGTTATGGATTGGTTTGGCCCAAAAAAGTGGGATATCTTGAACCAGAGGCTTACAGGTCATAGGTGGATTCAGAGATTCTTTAATTTGCAATTGGTTAAGGGAGGAAGGCTTTGTCTAAAAAGATGGGGGCAGCAGAAAGGGATGTTAACATTTGGGTTTAACCAGCATTAGTTAAGATAAGGAAACCTATTAACCATCATGGGGTGCTAAGCGACAGTCAGGTCACAGCCATGATGTTTTGGGTCAGAGTGGTCAGGTTAGCAAGATTGATGGCCTGCAGTCATGACCATCTCTTCAGGCCCCTCAGGAAGAAATTTGCAACAAAGAACAGCAGTCCATTCAGGCCTCAGTTTCCTTTTGTCTGAGGTCTATGTGACAGCAGTCAGCAGTTTCCATCTGGCGAGGATCTTGATTTCTAAAAAACAAATTAACTCAAGATGAATTAACGACTTAAATGTAAAACCAAAAACTGTAAAAACACTAGAAGAAAATCTAGGCAATACCATTCAGGACATAGACATGGGCAAAGATTTCATGATGAAAACATCAAAAGCAATTGCAACTAAAGCCAAAATTGACAAATGGGATCTAATTAAAGTGCTTCTGCACAGCAGAAGAATCTATCATCAGAGGAAACAGAGAATCTTAAGAATGGGAGAAAATTTTTGCGACCTATCCATCTGGCAAAAGTCTAATATCCAGAGTCTGCAAGGAGCTGAAACAAATTTACAAGGAAAAACCAAACAACATCATTAAAAAGTGGGCCAAGGACATGAACAGACATTTCTCAAAATGTCTTCCTTTGAGAAGCCAACAAACACATGAAAAAAAGGCTTAACATCACTGATCATTAAAGAAATGCAAATCAAAACCTCAATGAGATACCATCTCATGCAAGTCAGAATGGTGGTTATTAAAAAGTCAAGAAACAACATGCTGATGAGGCTGTGGAAGGATAGGAATCCTTTTACACTGTTGGTGGGAGTTTAAATTAGTTCACCCATTGTGGAAAATAGTGTGGTGATTCCTCAAAGATCTAGAACCAGAAATAGCATTTTACCCACCAATCTCATTGTTGGATATATACCCAAATCATTCTGTTATAAAGATACATGCACATGTATGTTCATTGCAGTACCATTCACAACAGCAAAGACATGGAATCAACCCAAATGCCCATCAAGGATCGACTGGATAAAGAAAATGTGGTACATATACATTATGGAATACTAATCAGCCATAAAAACAAACAAGATTATGTCTTTTGCAGGGACATGGATGAAGCTGAAAGCCATTATCTTCAGCAAGCTAATACAAGAATAGAAAACTGAATATTACATGTTCTCACTCTTAAGTAGGAATTAAACAATGAGAACATGTGGACACAGGGAAGGGAACAACACACTGGGGTCTGTTGGGCAGGGTGGGGTAGGGAGAGCATCAGGAGAAATAGCTAATGCACACTGGCCCTAATACTAAGGTGATGGATTGATAGGTGCAGCAAACCACCGTGGTACATATTTACCTATGTAGCAAGCCTGCACATCCTGCTCGTGGTCCCCTGGAATGTAAATTAAAAACAAAAGGGAAAAAAACCCTCAAGAACGTACGTTAAGATGTTATCTTTTAGTTTTTATAGGGAACCAAACACTCTGAGACTTTTATTTGCTTGGGTGACTATAGTTTAAGCTTTTATCCTCATGTTCAGTGGGTTGTTCATTTACTTCTCTAGTTGCTGCTTGCAGGGCTAGCTTGGTGCCTAGAATTTCCTTGGAGGGACTCAAACTTTCTCTTTATTTCTATGCTTAGAGGGAGGTGGGGAGGGCAGGCCCCTAAGAGGCGTTCCTATGCCATTTCATAATTTGGGAAATTAGAATCCTGTGTTTGCTCATCCCAGTTCTTTCAGAAACTAGTGTGATCTTGGGCAGGTGTCTTACCCTCTCTACAACTCAGTTTCCTCTTCCATAAAATAAAGACACTGGCTTTCCTCATTTCACAAAGAATGACTAAAGTTTCTTCCAGGTCTATGAATGAATTTGGCCTGGAGCAACTTGTCCTGTAAATTTTTTGTGTCTGAGCTCATCATGATGGTACTAGTCTCTAGTTTCTCCTGGAATATAGAAATTTTAATTCTCTTTTGTGAAGTATTTCTGTTCTTTGCTGCCTTAGGCCATTGCTGTACTGCTGGGGGAATGAGAATGCTGAACTATTAAGCAGCTGCTGTTGTACATTCTGCACCACTTGCCTCGCAGATCCTCCCTGACCCACTGGAATGGGTTGTTTTTAAAAAGATAGACATTGTAGTGGGACTCATTCATGCCCTGGTATATATAAGTCATCAGAGAATAGGATCTGGCAGTATAATCAAGGGCAGAGAGCACAAATTTGGAACAAGAACACAAAACAGCACTCCCTCTTCTCTGCCATTTTAGGAAGTTGCTTTGCCTCACTGAGTCTTGGTTTCCCCATCTAAAAAGTGGAAGTAATAACAAAGAGACTATTGTAAGACTCAGACGAGACAGTGAATGCTAAGGTCTATATTTGCTGATATTACTGTTGAACATTCCACCAATACTTACTGAGTGCTTACTACAAGCCAGGGACTATTCTAGGAGCTGGGAGCACAACTGTAAATGAGCCAGACAAAATTTTCCACCCACTTTCAGGGAGCTTATACTCTGGTGCATGTGTTGAGGTTGAATGTGGGGAGAAAGGGGTTCTATTGTTAGAATAAAGCAAACCCCTTACTCCTGGGATGCTTTGTTTGAAAAATTAGTTTGAAAGAAAGCAGAATGGGAGTTTGTGGCAATGTGTTAGTGAGACCAGGTCTCACTAACAGCTGATCTGGCAGGCCTCCATGACAGCTGTTTCAGCACTGAATGAGTGGTTGAGTTAAATATTCAAAGCTGAAAGAGCCAGGGCCAGTATACACAAGCTGGAATGTAACAAAATCTCACCAAGAGTCTTGCCTAGGCCTTTCCTGTGCCTTGAAGCATTACAAGATAATGAAGGAATTCTTAACAGGACCCGTTTAGGATTAAACAAGTCTTGCTGGGGGTTTAAAGAAACTCCTCAGACCTTCACAGACAAGTTTTGATGTGGTTCTAAAGGAACTCCTCACACCTCCATGATTTAGCAGGAGACAAGATAAGGGTAATAACTCCAGCACCTGGACCCATCTAGATTAAGTAAATTTACTGAGGCTCCAGAGGAAGTTCTTTAGGACTCAGATATTAGTTATAGCTAAGAAGTGAATCACTTATGTCTTTAGATGATATATAGACATATAGATTAGAAGGTATATAAGCTCTGGAAAACTTAGTGATTTTGAGTTGGTCTGAGGATATTTTTCCAGCTTTCTCCCTGTACCCAGTTACAGAAATAAACTCTTTTTTTCACAGTTCACCTGTATCTCGTTATTGGGCCATGAGAATAAGCAGCCCGACCTTCGGTTAGGTATGGGAACAAGCTGATAATATTAAGCACCTACTACATGCTAGGTCCTAAAAAGTGTTTCTGCATTTAATCTTTGCAAGGACCCTCTGTAGAAGGTGTTATGGTTTCCATTTCACAAGAGGAATTTAAGATGCAGAAAATAAAGTCTGTCTTGGGGATTCAATTGCAGGTTTCTCTGATAACAAAGCTTTGGGTCTTTCAAAGACACTAAATACCATGGACTTTTAAGCCTCTAAATCTGAACCTTTGTATTTTATTCTATTGTATGAAGCCTTTCTAAATCTCATAATAGTGAATTGCTAAAATCTTTTCATGCCATTTTACAATTTCTTGCAACTCTTTGCCTTATTTTACTTGTAGAGACATTACACCTACTTTGAAATTTCTGTTGTATACATGTGAACTGATTAATAAAGAATAAATAGGTACCTGATGGAACGCTCCTCCAGTTTATTACTATACTATATTTTATATCTTGATTGTCCCAGAAATGTTAGTTATTGCTGTTGCTGTTGATAATATTAGTTTAAACTTTCCTGACTTAAGCAATTACCAGGCCAGCAGTAGGAGGGACCGAAAAGGGAGATATAGGCTTTAGGCTCTATATTTGTAAATAAGAGATAGTTGTTACCTGTATTTAGGGATTGGGCATCAGCTGCAAGGACCCTGGGGAAAAAAATTGGACCCCGAGAGTGTGGCAAGGGGCATCTAGAAACCTCTTTGAAATGGGTGTCATATGTCCTCAGGATGGCTCTCAGGAAGGCTCCTTGGCATTCATATTTGTGAAAGGGTTGCAGGACCACCATATAGGTAGGCAAAAATGGCTTTATTGCTGAAGCAGGAAGATTACTATTTTGTAGCTGAGAAAATCAGAGAGTAGAGGGTTTTGCTACTGCTGCATTTGAATGGAACTGGCAGTGAGCTGGAATACAGCCTGCCTATGGGTGGAGTTAGTTCAGAGCCTCAGTGAGCAGGCAAGGGAAAATAAAATATACCTGCTTTGACTTTGCAGCCAGAAATAGGAAGCATAAGCAAAACACAAAGGAAATAAATGGCTTCTCAGAAAATAGAACTGCTATAAGAGCTAGATAACAATCTGAACAAGAAAATGACAGAACAGTCATATAGATTTCATGATGGCAGACAAGCTCCCATATACACACGTACACACACTCAACTGGTGTGGCTTTCAAATGAAAATGTTAATTGAAAGATGGATGGATACTATAGAGACTCAAGTCAGGTCTCTTGATGATTAAATAAAAAACATATTGCAAAACATAGAGTGATATTACAAACACATGGAAATTATGGTAGAAGAGATAAGATCGTTGGAAGTCAGATTCAGGAGCTCTAATGAGTCAATAATAGTGCCCTCAGAGGGAGAAGAAGGAAATGATAGTGGAGGCATATTAAATAAGTAATTTTGAAAATCTCCTTGAGATAAAGACTTGAATCAAAGATTGTGACGTCTCCTGGATTTCTAGGCAGGATTAATAAGAAAAAATAGAAACTTAGTAAAATTCTTCAGCTTTGAGCATAAAAAAGAAATCTTACAATCTTCTAGACAGAAAGAATGAGTTATTTTCAAAGAAAGAAAATTCAGACTGGCATCTGAATTTTCTTCATTGCTATACCGGACATTAGAAGAAGCAGGAGCAGCACCTGTAATTACTGGAAAAAGAGCTCCTATATACAGTTAAGAAATCATTTTTATGTCAGATGAAAGAAACATATTTTGAGATAGAAAAGGATTTAGATACTGTCTCATTGTAACTAATATAATGATATGTTAAAAAAAAAACTGACCAAACAGATTCATCATAGTATAGAAACCTTAAGTTGGAAAAAAATGGAGGGAAAGTAGAGATCAAAAATAAACTTTGTAGTGTGTGTGTGTGTGTGTGTGTGTGTGTGTTTAAATCTATGTGGATAATAATAAATGACTTAACAGGTATAATATAAATGCTTAATATGGAATCTCAAAATTTTCATTGCTAACCTAAGCATAACCTGAGATAAGAGTATGAAACTGCACAGAATCAGGTTGGCGGAGGTTTGAGCCTAATTTAGCAGAAGAAATGTTTGTGCAAAAAACAGAAACCAGTTTGGTTTTTTTTCCTAACTTGTCTTTTAGCCAAGTACTTCTTGGTATAATTTAATAGATCTGGTTTTAAAGGAGAAAGGCAGAAGTAGAATTTGGTGGAAAAAGAGTTCCAAGAGAAATTTTTAGGCAAACAGATTATTTCATAAGATATTAAGCATTTTGCTAAAACTCTAGTTTAGAAAGGATTCAAATATTGAACATGGATATGAGTTCATGAGTTAAAACCTCTCACATAGAAATTGGAACCCTCATATACTGCTGGTGGGAAAGTAAAATGGTAAAACCATTTAAGAAAACACCTGACAGCTCCTCTAATGATTAACGTAGTGTTACCATAGAAACCTGCCGTTCTACTCTTAAGTATGCACCCAGAAGAAATGTAAAGATATGTCTGCACATAAACTTGTACATGAATATTCATAGAACATTATTTATCATAGCTGTCAAAAGTGGAAACAAGTCAGATAATCCATTAGCTGATAAATAGACGAATGATATGTGGTATATACAATGGTATATACAAAGGAATAAAGTCCTGATTCATGCTAAAGTATTAGGATAAACCCTGTAAACCTGCTAAATGACAAAAGCCAGTCACAGGGGACCACATCTTGTATGATTCTATTAATACGAAATGTCCAGAATAGGTAACTGTATAGAGACAGAAAGAGAAGTGGTTGCTAGGAGTTGAGGGGAGATGGAAAAGAAGGGGAGACACAGAAGGGGAGATTATTCTTTCTGGGATAATGAAAATGTTCTAAAATTGATTGTGGTAATTGCATAACTCTGTGAATATGCTGAAAGGCATTGATGGTGTTTATTTGTTTATTTATTATTTTGAAATGGAGTCTCGCTTTGTTGCCCAGGCTGGAGTGCAATGGTGCGATCTCCGTTTACTGCAACGTCAGCCTCCCAGGTTCAAGCAATTCTCCTGCCTCAGCCTCCCAAGTAGCTGGGATTACAGCCACCCTCCACCATGCCCAGCTAATTTTTGTATTTTTAGTAGAGACGAGGTTTCACCATGTTGGTCAGGCTGGTTTGGAACTCGCCTCTGTCTCCCAGAGTGCTGGGATTACAGGCATGAGGCACTGCACCTGGCCTGATGGTGTATACTTTAAATGAGTAAATTGTATAGTATGTGAATTATACATCAGTAAAGCTATTTAACACACCCTCAGACCTATGACTTGCTTCCTATAGCCTGTCTTTCCAATGATTTATTTTTTCTAAAAAATTATTTTATTAAAAATACGTGGTCAAAAAATGGCACTAAAACTTCACTCACGTTAGCAAACCTTGTGAGTGGAACGGTTAGCATATTATGTGCAATGTTTTCAGAAAGCCAGCTATCAAAATGAAAAGCAATTGAGGCTGACATTGTGGTAGATTTTCAGTTAACATAGTAACAGACCAAAGACATGTAGGTCATTTGTTAGTGAAATTATATTAGACATTTTCATTGGAACACTTTTGGTTAACTTGGAGGAAAATATAAAGGGATTTTTGCAGTTTACAAAGGTTTCTGCTAAGGGAAATTCCAAAGTAAAGTGTTGTAGTGAGTCAGACAGAGAACTTCGAAATTCTTTTTAGAGCATAAGGGCCTTGGGCTGCCCTGTATTTAACACCCCATTGGTTTGATAGGTCTTTGAATTCACGATGATGTCTTTCTGGTCCAAGCGTGTTTTTTTTTTTTTTTTTTTTTCCATTCTTATTTCTTTATGATCTCATGTATCTTGATCTTTCTGCTTTATTTTTTCTGTCTATAGCATATTTAAAAAATTATTTCTAAAGAATTTGTATCTGATAGGAAAATAAGCTTGTTCACTGATACAGAAAAAATATAGTTAAACCAAAAGTTTTACATGAAATGGGATGGTTTTAATAGTTGGAATCTTCATTTACCTCACACTACACCCAAAACATTTTTGTTTGCTCTTTAAATCTTGTTGGAAATTTTTCTGAACAATGCCACTTTCCTTCCTTCCCATGAAAATAAAATGTATGTTTAAATTATCAGTGGTGGTTGAAAGGCTTTACAGTTCCCAGGTTACTTATGGTCCACAAATGTCTACTGGTTGCTTACAATGTAAGATTCTCATTGAATAGGGTTGTGTTGGAGATTATATAAGATATTGGGCTGAGTGTATCCTGAGTCCAGAATATCTTATTGAAGATTCTAGTAAGAGTTTATTCTGTACATGTTCTAATATTAAAATATATCCAGATGCTCTCCCTCCAGAGCTATATTTTCATGTCAGAAATGATAAAAGTTTTCTTTTTTTCTTAAAAGAGAAAGATTTAACTTGGCTCTTTGAAGATTCTACAAATCCTCTTGCATACGGCTTATTAAAGCATGATAAGGCAGACTTTATTCAGGGAACTGTCTTGATAGGCAAAGAGACCACTACACTAAGTCTTTTTGGTAAGAGAGAAACATCGGGTTCAATTCCAAATATAATGAGGATACATGGGATTTTGTAGCCAAGGAGCAAGGTGTAGGGCTCAGTGAATGGAAAATTACTAAGAGGAAATACTGGGGACAAGGAGGATTCTGGATAAACTGACCTAATAATAGGATTCTTGTTGAAGACAGGCCAAGATGATCAGATATTGCTTGGGGAATGGTGGAGGGTAAGAAACTCAATTATTTATAAAGAGTGATGAAATATTGAGGGTAGTAAGTTCTTGCCAAACTGACTTAGTAAGATTCTTGTTAAATTGGACCCATAAGAAATATGCCCAGACATGGAGTTTAGCCAGACTTAAAAGAGCCTGTCTATAATTTGGTCAAGTAGACAACCTTTGTCAGTTTATGCTTGGTGTTAATGAGGTGATGGGAAGAAGGGCTCTTATAAGCAGAAGAGAAAAAGACTGTAGGGAGGATTACTTTCAAGGTAGAGGTTCCCAGAGAGACATGATTCAGTATTGGTTTGTTACCGAAACATGGAAAATCATCTCACAGGGAAGGGATATTGGGAATCTGTATGGGTTGCACAGTAGGTGTTAATCCCATGCAAGAAAACAAGTCTCCTCTCACTTCTTTTTGAAGATTTTGCATGTAAACAGTTTATTAATTAATCAAGTTTTATTCATTTAAATAGTCTCTGAAGAGGCCAAGAAATAGTGTTAACACTTGAGTTATTGCCCTCATGGAGCTTCTAGTCAAAGTGGGAAAGACACTCATTAAAAAGCACATTAATTATTTGTTGATATGAGCTTCAGAAGGAAGGCATAACCCTACAGGCATGGGGCTCTTGGTGCTCTTGATCCATTCTTTCCACTGAACCTGAGGTATCTTTAAAACTGGCAAAGTGAATTATGTTCCCTACCATCCTATTTTAAATGCTTCAATAAGTTTTTAGCCATTTAGGATAAAGAACAAAAAAATCCTTCACACGACCTTCACGCTTCTGAATGAGCTGTCCTTGGTCAATCGCTCTAGATAACATTTTATATTCTCACTTAATTCCCTTTCCTTGTGAATATTTATTGTGCTTTGCTGAGTTTTCATACAGATTTATATGAACCTGTTTCTAAGTGAGCCATTAGCATGTGGTAGCTTACAGGGATGCCAAAGGGTCCCTGGGGTTTTGTATGTGCTTGGGTTTTGATAAAGGTGAGAACGGTCACTGGAGTTGTGCTTAATAACAGTGCTCCCTTCAGTTTATAATGCAATGGGTAATGCATAAACACTCCTACATTTAAAGATCATGCCCCTGCTAGGTCGGTTGATAAAATTGGGGTGGTAGGATCTGACTGCAAGCTTACTGAGAGACTTGATGATTTCTTCCTTTATCTGCCCTTGGTGTTTCTTATCAACAGTCCTCTAATTACAGTGAATAAATATACAAAGAGATCTGTTCCAGTTGTGTCACTTGGGAGTCTGTGTTCCAAAGGAGGTCTTGCTGAAGAATGAAGAAGGTCCTTATTTCTTAGCAGATGATCCACTCCAGTGAGTTTCATTGGTCGTTGCTGTCTACAATGATCCCGGAGTGCCATGCAAATTACTTGAGATACATCTGCTCCATACACCTGTGTCTCAGTGGCACCATTCTGTAGTTTTTCACCTTTGTCAATATGTGACAAAGGTGTGAGGCTTTTGGTGTGAGGCTGGCCCCATCCCATTATTTGCTGCCCTTTGTTTAAACAGATAAACATTTAATATAGATACATGCTTGGTGCCCATGGGATGCTCTCTGGAGAGTGCTTGCTTCTTTGAGAAATATTTTCCAAATAAAACTATTATATATCTGTCAGGGATAAGAGCAGGCATTTATTCTGGGGCAGACAGAGCATTCAACCTGTCTCTTGGCAAATCTCTGAGGTCGCCAAGGGAATCATGGTTGGTAATGATAACACTGAACCACATATCTTAACTGAACTGGATAATTTCTTAGGGAATTTAAATCTCAGCTGTCATTACAAGACCTTCCTCTCTGTTTGCTGTGTTGATACTCTATTCTGTCTTCCTCTATGAAGTCTACAACTTCAGGTAATTTTTGCCCAAAGTTGTGACCATTTTTCTTATGCACATGAGTTTTCACCCCTGGAGAGAAAGAGAACAAATTCTTCGACCAAATCCAAACGGTTGTTGTTTGTCTGGGTCAATGGACTACACGGTTATGAAACCTTAAAGCTATATTTGCCTCATTGACTACTTTATACCGTGGAATGTTTTAGCATTTTAAAGATGATCATATCTGGGGCCATGTGGTAGACAAAAGGCTATTTATTTTCCAATTCATGAGTTTGTTCACCTGAGAAGTTTAATAAAGACTTGCAACAAATGACATTTAGTTTTAAAATGAACTGGCTTTATGAAAAAGAGTAAAGTTATATCATATTGGAGCCCACTTTGGAGATTAGAATGAATTGGTGCCTTAAGGGTCATATAATCTGGAAATTAAAAGAGTTGAGAAGCCACATGTTGTTTATTACAGGCAAAGGACATTTGAAAGTAGCCTAGATATTACTAAAGCAGGTCTCAGAAAAGCTTATGGGCATGTCTTTAATCTTCATGAATTATATATTAGATGTAGAAAAACATTTATTTGCTGTCACACCCATTAAGTATTTATTACATTAAGTATTTATTACTTAAGTATTACTTAAGTATTACTTAAGTATTTATTACATTAAGTATTTATTACTCTTTACTCACATGCTTGATCTTGCAAGTTCTCTTAGCTTAGACTTAGAGACATAACAAACTGTTAACATAAAAAGTAATAAACATCAACCAGGTAACTTGTGGCTGACAGACTTCCAGTCTTGCAAGATTCCCTAAAATATGCCTGAGGACTTGAAAAGTCTTTATTTTGGTCATGGGATATTCTATTTGTTATCTATTGAATTTCATTTACTTGGCCAATCTGGTTATTCTAAAATGAGTAAATCACATGCAGAACACTTAAAGACTATATCGAGGATTCACATCTGTTCTCTATCTGGAATGTCTGGCCGTCTGGTGGTTACTATTGTTTCAAGGGATTAATACATGGATTGGGGCATGAACAGTTATTTTCTGCTTCTCGTGTAGACATGTACTTTCTCTAACAAATCTGGATAAACATGTCTCTTACTTGTCTCAGCTACCAGTTATTACACATAAATGCTATATCCTATTAACAACTGTTACACATAGCTGTTTTCTGGGTTTGTTTAGAGTGGATTACAATATAATGAATTTCCTAATTCTACCACATTACTTGTGAATGGTCCTATTGTCCTTCCATCAGCAAGTGATGGAGAGGAATCTTGTACATATTAGATACATGATACATTTTTGTTCATTGAAAAGGGTGTTCTCTCTAATGAAGGACTTAAGTAACTTGCAGAGAAATACTTATGTTAATGTGGCTAGCTACATACTAAAACAAGACACCAAATACCTTATCAAACATTTGATGTAGAAATGGAGAGGGGTTAAGATAATCACATTTGGGGCATGTAATAGACAAAAGGCTGCCACAGAGATAAAGAGGGGTTAACCAACTGCCCATGATAAATTTTATTCTTCAAATCAGCTTAAGAATCTGAAAATATATTTGTTCTTAGATATACTTACATCAACAATGATACAAGATAGGACATTTGAACATGTCAATTACTAATTAAAATTTAAATCTAGACTAATAGGTATTAGATTATAGAGCAATGATGTTATGTTTTGAAAATACCAAAGACTGTTTAATAATTGGTTCTGAGGAGCTACTGTGGTTTCAGTGCTCTAAACCTAAAGCATTACTTTTCCATAACCTGTTAATCACCTGCCAACATGTTCTAGTAAAATAATTCAGCTGGCTGACAACAGTGATATTGTTGTGCAGCAAAGAGGTGCCAGAATTATTTCTCTATGGAATATGTCATTTCTTAGATTCAGTGTGCAGTCAGATTCAATTCACTTTTATTGAGTTATAAGCTTTTATACAATGATATTTTAAAATTTCTGTTAGTATATTGTAGTAGATGTTTTCCTATCTTTCTATGTTTGTACAAGGTGTTAAGTCAGAGACATAATTTAAGCCTGGATCCTCTGACTCTAGGCCTGGTGCTTTTCATATATTGCCACAGTAGCCTCTTACATAGCAAGCAAAGCCAGATATTCTAGACTAGGGCTATTCATTTGCACTACTGTTGATGATAAATCTTTCCTGTTACTAAAATCTGTTTGAACTCATTTCAACCCTTGTTAATTACTCCTTTCTATCACTCCTTGAGTATTTTAATTTTCTTTTTTAAAAATAATACCCTCAAACCATACATATTAATATGTATACAATTAAAAACATTATAAAGTACAATTCTTCTTAGTGTAATTACCTTCTAATAGGAAGCCAGTGCTCATGATGAACTGATGGGAAGAACTATCATAGTAGTTGAGAACACAAGATTTGGAGTAAGAAATAAGTGGATTTGAAGTTTCTCTTTTCTCTGAGCTCAGTTTCCACATCTGTAAAATGATGACAACGATAGTATCTGCCTTTGAGGGGTATGGTGAGAAATAATTCACATAATGCATATAGTGCACAGTGCCTGGCACATAGGGAGTAGTCTCTTAAATGATCACGGATACCATCATTACTACTATCACTGTGTTGCTCTTCATGTTCTAATAATCACTCATCTTAATAATCAGTCATCTTATCTAATCATTTTGGAAGGCTAGTATTCAAATACTAACTTTATGTCTTTGGAGCCACAAGGTCCTGATCAGCATATGTACTACATCTTATGCTGATATTAGAGTGAATCTTTATGTCCTGAAACATAAATTTTCCTCCTTCTACTTTCACATAGTAGTTTATATGAATTTTGCTCCTTATCCCCCTGGATCATAGAGTGACAACCAAATGGGCTGGAATAAACTGTTTCTTTAGGTATTAACTCTGGTGAAATAGAATGAAGTTAAAATGGGCTTCTTTGTCACTATTAGCTTCAGAAAATAAGAAAACTTCATGCAGGTCCCTATCACCAGATAAATGACTCAAAGCTCACTATAAATGATATAATCTTGCCCAGTGTCAAGCCCAGAAGTTCCTCTTGGAAGATATCATTTAAAAATACCTGGAACAAGGAAACACTAAAGGAGCAATTTTCTTTTAATCAACAGTTGAAAGCTCTAAGACCCATTTGTTATACTATATAACTTAATATGTTTAATTTTCCAATAACTAAATGCAGAAATATTTTCACTCCTACCTGATTACATAATCAATATTTACTGTGTTTCCATTATGGTTTTGTAGTATGCACCAAGCATAGTAGTGGACAAGATCCAAGGGATTCTTGCTCTCATGAAAGTTAAATCTTGGGGATGGAGAAAGGAGAACAAACTATAGTAGTAGCTCATAAAATATATTTCTTATGCAAAGATTGGGGAAGGACAGAATACTATGAAAATTCTTAACAAAAGCATCCACCATTTTAGGACTTGGCTTGGGGGGAGGCTTCTTGAAGAAATTTATGTTTATGCCAAGACCTGAGAAATAAGTAGGAGCACACAAGGCAAAAATGGGTGGGGAAAGAGTTTTATGTAGAGAAGGCAGCATGTATGTTACAGGACCAGCAAGTTCATATGCCAGCTGCACAGTAGCATACCAATTACACTGAGACAGCAGGGTTTGCAGCAGAGAAAGAGTTTAATGATTGCAGGGAAGCCAAGTGAGGAAATAGGAGTAGACTCTCAAATCCATCTCCTTGAGAAGTTCTGGGCTGGGGTTCTTAAAGGGGATCATAAAGGGTGAGGGCATGAAAAATTGGAGTCGTTGACTGGTCGGGGTAAGAGAGATGAAACATAAGCATTTCAGCTCGTGTGCCAGCTTCTTGAGGGATCCCTCAGACCAACTAAGGCAGTAATTTCACCATTACGCAGGCTCTGAAAGCATATCTTAAAGGGAAAGTTTAACATTTCACAATGCTCAGGTTGCTATCTATAGTGTAGCTAAGGGGTACTATAATGTTGTGACAGTGTCTGTGTGATTCTGAGGCAATAGGCACTGCTGTGAGGAAGCAGGTCCAAGAGCAGGGTGACTTCATGGTGAATACTGAGTATTCTGTCAGCTTGGTTTATTCTCATTTCTCCCCCTTCCTTCTTCCATGACTTCTTCGATAAAGTTTATAGGGACAGTTTCATGTATAAAGGCCAAGGAGTAGGAAGGCATGAGGGGTAAGGAGAAAGAATACCACTGCAGCTGGAGAATAGAGAGTGTGTGAGTATGGGGCAGGGGCAGACAGCACAGTGAAAAGAGGAAAAGCTAAAGAGGCAGAAAGGGACTTACAATGAGGATTCTTTAAATTTCTTAGAGGCAGAATGGTGAACTTGAAAAGGGGTCGACCAATATGTGTTGGGGTCTTGGCTTTGGAAAGAATTGATGTCGCTGACATTATATTTACTTTCTTGTCAGATGGAGAGAGTAATATTTACCCCACAGGACTATGATGGGTATGGAGTGAAGTAAATAAAATAATGTACCTAAAGACCTAAAGGGCCAGTGTTCATCCTGGTACAAAGTTGGTACTCTAGAAATGTCTCTCTCTTTCTGTGTGTTTTTGTGTGTTTGTGTATACATATATACATATATGTATATATAAATGTATACATATATACATGTGTATATACATATATACACATATATCTCTATATATACACATATATACACACATATATTTATATACATACATAAACATATACATATATGTATATATACATATGTACACATATGTATTATGTATACATACACATGCATATATATGTATATATGTATGTATGCATATGTGTATATGTCTATATGTATAGATATATACATACATGAATATATGTATGTATACATATATACACATATGTATGTATACATGCATTCATATATGTATACATATATACACATATGTATGTATACATATATGAATGTATGTATATATGTATGCACACAGAGATGAATATATGAATATATTCATATATGTATATATACATATACACACACACACACACACACACACACACACACACAAAGCACACCCGCAGAGTAACTAGAAGGATATGAATATTTAATCTGTTATTTCTTTATAAGAAAACTGCATCTGTTGGAATGCTTGTACGTGTGTATGTGCACTTGTACATAAAGGATCATTGGCTTAGTGTATAGGGGAAAGTGTCGGTCTTTGATAAAGAATATAGGCATTTTCTCTTTCCCCTAAGTGGGAGAACATTAAGTAATTATGTTTCTGAAGAATGAGTCTGCATTGGTTTCCTATTGCTGTTGTAACAAATGATAACAAACTTCGAGGATTAAAACACACATTTATTGTTTTAGTTTTAGAGGTTAGAAGTCTGAAATGGATATCTCTGGGCTAAAATTAAGGTGTCGAAAGAGCTGTGTTTGTTCTGGAGGCTATTGAGGAAAAATTATTTCTTTGCCTTTCCCAGCTTCTAGAGGCTGCTGGCATTCATGGGCTCATGGCCCCTTCCTCCATCTTCAGTGCTGACAGTGTAGCGTCTTCCAGTCTCTCTCTGGACATTGAATCCACTGGATACTCTAGGATAACCTCCCCATCTCAAAATCCTCAATCAGAACTACAAGTTCCCTTTTGCCTTTAAGATAACATATTTAAGGGTCCCAAGGATTAGGGCTTGAACATCTTGCACATCATTATTCTGCATGCCATAGGGTCTTTCTTTCCCTAGAGGAATGGAGAACCAATATCCTTGTTGCTAATAATTAAGGCTCTGGTTTTAATAGGGATCAAGTCTCTTCCAGATTGTTCATCAAGAGTTACAATGAAATAATAGGAAAAAAATGTGGCTTTCCTTGCTTTCTTCCATCATGCTTCTTCCTGCCTTCTCTAGCCACTCAGGCCTTCTTCTAGGCTTCTTTTGACATAGGCCCAGACCTTTTGCCTAAAATGCCCCACTGGCTTCACTTGAACTCCTCTTTAGCTTCAGATCTCAGCTTAACTATCACTTCTGAAGTTCACTTACCTCTGTTCTTGCAGATTATGTTAGGTGCCCCACACTGTAATAACGTTGAGACCACTCCTGATATCGGGGAATATTCACTCCTTTATTCATTCATTAAACAAGTACTTATCAAGTGCTGTTACAAATTGTGGGGTTCTGGAAGCAGATGCTGAGCAGAGTTGGGGTGCAACATATTTATTAGAGATCAACACTTGTGAAAGAAAGGGAAAAGAATAGGTTTGAGCAAAGGCGATAATCAAATGCTGACACAGGCCCCGGCAAGTTCCAGCCACCAGAAAGGTGGTAAGGGGCAGTTCTGGAGCCATTGTCGCCTGTTAAAGTGACCTGTGTAGGGGCCCAATTGACAGAGCTTAGGGTTGGTCTGTCCTAGGATGGGGGTGACCCTGAGCAAGGCAGCTCCTTGCAGCAGAGGCAGACCCTGAAGGAACTGAGAGCTGGAGGCCTTTAGCTGATCACACTTCCCTTGGTTGGACAGCAAATCTGGCCTTGAAGGAGATTCTGGGCAGTGCATCTCTGTGTGTCCTCTACATGCACTTGCTGTGTAACAAGAACTTCTCTAACTTTTCTAGGATACATCAGGGAACAAAACATAAAAATTTCTGCCCTTGTGAATTTTACATTATAGTGTGAGAGGCAGATAATTAAGGAATAAATAAAATATTTAATATGTAGATGGTGATCAGTGCTACAGAGGGTAAAGCAAGTCGGGGGTGGAGAGTGCTGGGGGAGGATAGTAATTTTTTAAATGGGGTTCAGGAAGGTGACACTTGAGTAAAGACTCTAAGATGATGAGAAAGGGAACTGTGCCACCATCTGGGAAGAAACTCTGAGCAGAGGGAAGCACAAAGTTTAACATCCCTGAATGCGGGGAGAAGGGCAGCTGGTGTGACTGGAGCAGGGAGATTGAGTTAGAGGCCTTGGCATCAGAGGGGAAAATGGGAAAGGGTCGAGTAAGATGATGTCTATAGGGCTTTGCGAGCTAGTCTGATGATTTTGGCTTTATTAGAATAAGAGACAAAGCCACTGGATGGTTCTGAGTGAAGAATGACATGACTGACAACTATTTTAAATAACATAGCAGTGGTGCTAAATATCCTGTTATTATGAAGAAATGAAAAACAATGCTGAATCATCCATGCTCAGGCAGCCTGCAAAGGTTACCTGGAAGCACCTGGGAAAACTGTCAAGGCTTCAGACTCATTTAGGGAGTTCCGGAGACCAGAGGAGGATCACAGACTTATTGAGCCAGAAATGAGCAAAACCAAGGAGCTGACAATCTAAGTTCAAGATCAGGACTCCTAGTAAACATAAAAGCAGGTGAATTCTGGATTAATTACTGCACATTTGACTTTTTATCAGGGGAAAAGAAACATGCATATGTCAGAATCCTAGGTATTTTGGAATTTTTAAATTTTGGTTCTTTGCTTTGCTTGATTTATTGTTTTACAGTATGTCTATTCGTACCTACAAGTGACAATCATAAAAAATGAGTTGATAATTTACTAATCAGAAAAGACCTGCAGATCTTTCTCATCTATGACATAGCTACATTGGATGGCTACCATCTTTGAGGAACTATATTTGTGTTACTTCAATTTCTTTAGTGTGTAAAGTAATATATGCTAGTATATTTCACCTTTGTTGATATACCTTCATTCAATGGGCCCTTAAGGAAGTTGCTAAGTGCTAGGCATTTGGATATATGCTGGTGACCCAAAAATGCACACAGAATTGAGTGCATGAAGACAAAGAGCTCATAGTGTAGACCTGTGGTTCTCAAGTGTGATCCTGGATCAGCTACATCAGCATCGCCTGGAACTTGCTAGAAATACAAATGTTTAGTCCTCACTCAAGACCTACTTGATTAGATATTCTGAGAGTGGGGCTCAGCAATCTGGTTTAATAAGCCCTCAGGTGATCCAGAGAAATGCTAAAATTTGAGAACACTGATCTAGAGAAGATTATAACACAGTAGTGAGCCAGAAGAAAGCCCTAGGTGCCAGATGAGCCCAGAGGAGGAATTCCCTAACTTGAGGCAACTCTGGACCATCCCCAAAATAGGTTGCCAGGGATAAGCCCTAAAACCAGTACAGTGTAACTTTGTAGAAGAGGTGTAAAAGGACTCTACAGGGACAAGAGCCAGTCCAGCTGTGGAGGACAAAGACCACACTGTACATATCCTTCTATGGCTGCAGGGTTGGTGCCTGGTGGGCTATCTGGATGGAGATGGTGAGGTACTGTATTAGGCCATTCTTGCATTACTATAAAGAAATATCTGAGACTGAATAATTTATAAGAAAAGAGGTTTAATTGGGTTACAGTTCTGCAGCCTGTACAGAAAGCATGACACCAGCCTCTGCTTCTGGTGAGGCCTCAGGAAGTTTACAATCATCATGGAAGGCAAAGGGATAGCAGGAGTCTCACATTACAGGAGGAGAAGCAAAAGAGAGAAGGAGGAGGTGCCACACACTTTAAAAAATATTTTAAGTTCTGGAGTATATGTGCAGGATGTGCAGGTTTGTTACATAGGTAAACATGTGCCATGGTGGTTTGCTGCACCTGCCAACCCATCACCCAGGATGCCCATTATAGTTCTCACCTAGCCCATGCCCAGCATTAGATATTTTTCCCAATGTTCTCCCTCCTTCCACCCCACCTCCCTGACAGGCCCCAGTGTGTGTTGTGCCCCTTCCTGTCTCCATGTGATCTCACTGTTGAGCTCCTATTTGTAAGTAAGAACATGTGGTATTTGGTTTTCTGTTCCTGGGTGAGTTTGCTGAGGATAATGATGCCACATACAGTTTTTAACAACCAGATTTCAAGTGAACTCAGTCATCACCAAGGGGATGGTGTTGAGTCATTCATGAGGGATCTGCTCCCATGATCCAAACACCTCCCAGCAGGCCCCAGCTTTAATACTGGGGATTACATTTCAACATGAAATTTGGCAAGTACACAGATCCAAACTATATAAGGTAGTTAGATAGTATGACCTTTAAGTACTACCTCTAAATAACTACTGGCTTTATATCCTTTAAAAAAAAACTGTGACTAAACTCTTGGTGATCACAACTGGAGGAAGTATATGGAGTGGAAGATGATAAGACTTAAGTGGAGAGTTCTGTCTTCAAATCTCAAACTCTGCCATCATGATGATGGCTCGTGTTAAAGCAAAAGGGCCTTTATTTTCAGATACCTTCTGAAGGGATCTACCTGAGATGCAACAAGGAGGAGATCTTGTCCTTCTGGCTTCTTGAGGTGATGCTGATGTTGTTCTCCAGGGCTGATTCTTAGGAGATGGTGGTACATATGGGCCTCCTGTGGAAATGCCTAGGAATTAGTCATTTTTGTCATGTCAATTCTTTCTCAGCTCCCTACCCCAAAAGGCTGCTTTCTCATCAGTAGCTCTTGAAGTATTTTCCTGTACTTTTGGTCTGCCATACTTTTATTACTGTAATTCTTTGTACTACTCCTTGCTGGTCATTCGCCATTAGGTAGGTATTCTGTAGCTAAATTATAGTACTTGCAGAATGAAGTTTTTCCAATATTTTGCCCCTGTGCTGTGATAACTTCTCTAACTTGAAGTAAAGTATAAAATTGATTTAGAAATCTTGATGTTAAATGAATTACAAGCTTCCAAATGGCCCAATCTTGCATTTTCTGCCTGATGTTGAAGTTATTTGCTTACCAATTTTTTTTTCTATAAGATTTTTGCCTTTTTCTCTATGGGACTTTCATTGTTGCCTTGAAGGGCTTCCATTGAAAGATGTATGTATTTATTACATGTGATTTTTCGATGTGAGATTTTAAAGTGGGTTTGCTAGGCTTTCGGGCTCCAGAGTTCTAAGAGTCAGTTTCTGAGATATTTAGGTGGAATTTATTGCTTTATTCTCTGCAGCCTTTAGCAGGTGCTTTTAATCAATATGGCTAAATTTTATAGGTAGATATTGAGGATTTCATTTCCAAAGAAGGAGAGAATTGTGGATCAGCTCTTAGCTGCATTTGAGTGATATTTTTTTCTTCTGCTGGTGCACCAAGTTTATGAGAGAGAGCAGTGGCATATGCCACCAACAGAAAAAGCTGTCAACAATGAGACTTTCCCAGTAAGTGTTTTCAGATCCCACATTGACAATCTGATGTTACACACTATGATTCTTTGAGTGCTGTTGACTTCAAGGTGTCCACGATTTTTCTTATAAAACTCAATCAGATTGACTTCTGGGATGGTGGTATGAGCAGCAGAGTGAACCTTCTTCCCAGTCTGAAACAACTATTTCACTGCAGAGAATTATTATTTTTTTAATTAAAACTCTTTGGAGATAGTCCTAAGGATATATAGAAAATGGAGAGACATGAAAAATCTGCTAAACCTTGGTAAGAATGGTGAGATTATTTGAGCCATGTTCTGCCCCCTCAATATTCCTCCACCAGCTCCGTGTGGTCGAAACCGTACTCCAGGCATGTGTAACCAAGAAGATGAGTCTCTTTCTTCCAGAACTTCTAGTCTAATGCTGCTGTTGTACCACAGAGAGCATGCCACTAGCATGTCTCATCCCTCGTCTCCCCAGTTTTGTGCTGCAGAAGCTCCATTTTGGGCAGATGCTGTCAAGAGGGCTGGTCTCCTTCCCCCAGACTGGTACTTACTCCTATGGCTGGAGCTCCACTCAGGCATGTGTTAGGTTGTTCTCACATTGCTATAAAGAGATACCAGAGGCTGGTTAATTTATAGAAAAAGAGGTTTAATTGGCTTATAGTTATGCAGCTGTACAGGCAGCATGACACTGACATCTGCTTCTAGGGAGGCCTGAGGGAGCTTTTACTTATGGCATAAGGTGAAGTGGGAGTTTGCCCATCATGTGGTGGGAGCCAGAGAGGGGGAAAGTGCCCCACACTTTTAAACAACCAGATCTCATTAGAACTCACACACTATGGTGAGGAGAGCAGCAAGCCACGAGGGATCCACTGCCATGACCCAAACACTTCCCATCTGGCCCTACGACCAACCTTAAAGGTCACATTTTAATATGAAATTAACACAGGACACATATCCAAACTGTATCAAGGAATGACAGGCCAAGAATACTGGACTCTGAAGTACCCACCCCATCTTGATTATTGGGTGGGAATTCTATAACAGGAAAAACAACCTGAGATCAGGGACTACTCTCTTTGCCCAAAGCCCTGCTTATAGAGCAAGGATATCACTCTGTAAGATGCAAGCCACTGTCCCTACCCCCAGCTCCGTTGTGTTAAAACAGATATTCTGCCCATGGAGATGGGCAGGCTATAAGGCTAGAGAGCTCCAAAGATCTTCCTAAGTGGACTTACTTTATTTGGAATACAATGTAAAGAAATCCATGCTTGGGGATGTTGTCAACACCCCCATGGCTGGGAGTATTGATCTTGGTGATGACCAATTGGTAGTGGTGCCCTTAGGCTGGTAGCTCTGTGACACTCATCTTATCAACAAGCATAATTGTAGACCTATTGAAAGTTTAGGCGAGAGGACCAGAAAAAAAGACAGCTAAAGAGAGCCCTTCTGAGTCTGAGCAGCCTCAAAGACTGACAAAACTTTGCCCTGAAAATGGGTCCTACTTTATTAGGATAAGTCTTTGCAATGTCAAAAACAATAAAGGAATCAAATAGCAATTAGGAGAGACTAAAAGCTGGGTGGGATGTCAATATGGGTAGACCGGCCCAAATACACGGACAGACCGTTTGTACACCCGAGGCTGTACCCTCTGAATAGTGATAGTAGAGGTTGCACACTGAGGGGGAAACTGACTTCAATGAAATAGTCTACTAGGTCATTAAACAAATAAAAATAATCAATAAAATTACAACATGTCTTAGAAAGAGGTTGATAGTGGTGGTTCAGTATACAGAATTGCTATATTATTTTAAAAGTCCAGTTATCTACATAATTAAATAAGATATACAAGGAAATGGAAATTGTGTCTCATGCACCACGGAATAAAAGCAGGCAATAGAAATTTGCCTGGAAAAGAGTCTAGATTTAGCAGAGACCTTAAAGCAGAGATTATAAATAAGTTCAAAGAAATAAATAAAATTTGCTTGCATATTAATGATTATGTCTTATTAAGTAGAAAATATTAATAAAAATATAAACATGACAATAAACAAAATGGCAGTCGTGAGATTGAAAAATGCAATAACTGAAGTGAAAGATTTATTAGAGGGTTCCAACAGTAAATTTGAGCTGATAGAAGAACAAATCAGCAATTTGAGGACAGATTAATAGAGATTATGGATTATGCAATCTGAAGAACAGAGAGAAAAATAGAATGAGGAAAAGTGAACAGAACCTCAGAGAAATGTGGGGCACTGTTAAACACAACAAATATGCAGAATGGGAGTCCCCAAAAGAAAATACGGAGAAAAGAGCAGAAAAAAATATTTAAAGAAATAATGTCTGAAAACATTCCAAATCTAAAGAAAACTATAAATCTACATAGCCCAAGAAGCTTAAAGCACTCTAAGTAAGATAAATGCTAAGACATCAGTAGCCTACAGCATAGATATTGAAAGTCAAGTCAAAAATAAAATTTTGAAAGAATAAAAAAAGCCTCATGATGTATGAGATATCTTAGTCCATTTTGTGTTCTATAACAGAGTACCAGAGACTGGAAAATTTATGAGGAATAGAAGTTTATTTGACTGATGAGCCCAGAGGCTGGGAAGTCCAAGATCAAAGGTCCTCTTGTGGGGACCTTTTTGCAATGTCATAACATGGTGGAAGGCATTACATGGCAAGAGAGTGAAAGAATTCACGAGACAGATAAAGGCCATCATCCTTAGCAAACTAACACAGGAACAGAAAACCAAATACTGCATGTTCTCACTTATAAGTGGGAGCTATAAGTGATGAGAACACATGGACACATAGAGGGGAACAATACACACTAGGGCATATCAGAGGATGGATAATGGGAGGAGGGAGAGGATCAGGAAAAATAACTAATGAATAATAGGCTTAATACATAAGTGATGAAGTAATCGGTGCAAAAAACCTGTATGACGCAAGTCTATCTATGTAACAAACCGTTACATGTACCCATTAATTTGAAAGTTAACAGAAAATAGCTAAAAATATATATAGTTAACAATCATTAAATAAAATTTGAACACTTATACATTGGTGGTAGTATTATAAAATGATACCGCCGCTTTGAAAAACAATTCAGTAATTTTTCCAAGTGCTAAACGAAGTTGCCATGTGGCCCAGTAGTTTCACTCATACCTTATCTAGGTATTTATCCAAGATAAATCATATGTTCACACAAAAACCTGTATACACATGTTCGTAGAAGCGTTATTCATAACAGCTCAAAAGTTCAAATAACTCAAATATCTGTCAGCTAACCAATGAATAAATAAAATGTGGTATATTAATGTAGAATATTTGACAAATGAAATACACATGTTACAACAGGGATGAACCTTGGAATTATTATGCTAAGTGAAAGAAGTCAATCACAAAAGGACACATATTGTATGATTCCATTTATATGAAACATCTACAGTAGGCAACTCTACAGAGTAAGTAAATAGATTAGCGGCTTTCAGAGGCTGAGAAGATTGGGGAGTGGGGAGTGACTGTTAATGGGTATAAACGTCTTTCTGGGGTAACAAAAGTGTCTTAAAATTCTATTGTATTGATGGTTTTACAACTATGTGAACCCACTCAAACCACTGGATTATACACATGAGTTAACTGTACAGCATGTAAATTATATCTTAATAGTACTATTAAAAATCATCACAAATTGTGCTTCATACTTTTTATAAAGGAATTTGTATAAATTAGCACCATTCAATCCCCAAACCTGGTCTCTTTCTGTTTGCTGTGAAATAATGGGGTAGGTATGCAGAGTACCTCAATTTTATCATCGAGGAGACTGAACCTTAGACAAGTTGACTGACTTGTTGAAGTTTCCACAGATACTAATTAGGCAAAGCAATCTTGACAGGAATATAGGTCTTCAGGCTCCAGACACCTTGTTTTTCCTAATGTGTCACGTATTTCTCTCACAAAGTTCTGTGGAACACATAGCTGCCTTTTGTTGCCTTGGCTGAAGAAAATGAGTCTGAATAACACCACTCAGAAATGAAACTATAAACATTGTGATATAATTATCTCTTTTCTCCATATATCTATGAATATGCATTTATCTTTAAAATAATTCAAATCACACCGTATATATAATGACTTAGCTTGTTTTAAAGATTTGATGTTATTTTCTGAGTAATTCCCCATGGCATTGTTCTTCAGAAACATAATTTAATAACTGCCTAATATTTACTCTTATGTATGAATCATAATTTATTTAATATTCTCACTGTTGGACACTTAAATGAATTCAAGTTTTCTTACTCTAAGAAAAGTGCTGTGTATATAAACCTTCATCTGAATTTGACTGTTTACTTAGAAGAGACTCCTAGAATGTATGAAATTTTAAAGGACTCTTGATGTATATAGCAAAACTGTTATCCCAAAAGGCTGCATGAATTTTTCATATTAATAAAACATTGGTAGGGAAATTATAAAGGGTAGTGGTGGAGTGTCAGAAAAACTCAGTTTAAAACCTGGGTCTACAACCTACTAAATGTATCATGTATTAGATAGAGTTCTCCGAAGAAACAGAACCAACTGGGTGTGTATATGTGTGTGTGTGTGCACGTACGTGTGCACGTGCATGCATATAGATATATGCAAAGAAAGGTGGGGAGAGGGGAAAAGAGGAGGTTGAGATCGAGATTTTAAGGAATTGGGTTATACAATAGAGCAGATAGTAGAAGCTTGGTGAGTCCAAAATTTGGTGTAGTAGCCTGGTGGGCTAGAAACCCAAGGAAGAATTGCAGGCCTCTCCCTGGCAGAACTCCGTCTTTCTCAGGAGTCTGTCTTTGTTCCATTCAAGCTTCCAGTTTATTGGATGAAGCCCAATCACACTATGGCAGATAATGTGCTTTACTTAACGCTCCCTGATTTAAATGTTAATCTCATCTATAAACCCTCTTTACATCCAGAATAATGTTTGGCCAAATATTTGGGCATTGTGGCCCAGCAAAGCAGATACATAAAATTAACCATTGCAATGTGTGTATGTCTCATGTATGCCCTGTACCTCAGTTTCCTAATCTGAAAATGGAGTAATGAGGTATCTGCCTTAATTAATTTGGAAAAAAAAATGAGTAAAATACGTGAAAAGTACCTGGCAAAAAGTAAACACGCAGTAAATATTAGCCACTATATTATTATATCACATCACTATCATTAACAATTATTATTTGGAAAACTTTGCTAAATTTAAAAAAGTTATCTTGTTTATTAACCACTTAGAGTTTCTCCTGCAAATTAACTGTTTATATCCTTTACTGATTTTTGGTTGATATGTTTCTATTTCGTTTTTTGTCAAATATGAAATTTTGAAATATTAAATATATTAAATATATATAATTTTTATCAACATTATTAATCATATGTAATTAGTATTGTATATAAATCTTATGTAAAACTATATAATTATAAATATATATTCTGAATATTTTGCTTGCAGGGCAGGGGCTAAGTTTTAAGCTACTTTTTGCCATATGTCATGATTTGAATGTATATGTCATCTAAAATTCAAATGTTGGAAACTAAGGGCCCAGTGTGATAGTGTTAAGAGGTGGGCCATTTATGAGGTGATTAAGTTATGAGGGCTATGCTTTCATGGATAGGATTAATGCCCATATTAAAGGGCTCCAGTGAGCTAGCTAAGCCTTTTTGTCTTCCACCCCATGAGGACACAGCAAAGAGTTTCCACCCTGGAAGCTGCAAGCCTTCACCAGGAACCAAATCTTCTGGTGCCTTGATCTTGAACTTCCCAGCCTCCAGAACTGTGAGAAACAAGTAAATTGTCCAGTCTCAAGGATTTACATAAGCCAAATTCTCAACTAGTGAGTACAACCCAGGCCTTGATATGAGACTCAGAGCTAACGAATAGGAATAAAGACAGAGTGGTTACTGTTATGTGGTCTCCAATATGTCACTGACAAAAGTTGCTGACCATCTGTGGGAAGCCATTGATCCTGGTCATACTTGATTTGGGTCTAGTAATTGGAGATTTTATAGCAATATACTGCTTATCTCCAGAGCATGAGTTGTCAAGGTTCAAGTATGCATGTCTAAGGAGTTCAAACTTTAGCCAAGAGAAGGGTATGTAATCCCAGCGCATGATAAACAGGGTCTCCTATGATATTTACAAAATATTATGAGGGTATAGAAAATCAAACACAGCCTAGGATCAAAGATTCATGGTTAAGGGCTTCACAGAGGGGGTGATGTGTGAACTGACTTATTGAAGGATGAGCAGAAGTTCACTTAATGGTCAAAGGTGAGCAGTCTAGGTAGTTTGAATGGCCATTGCAAAAGAAAGATCAGGGCAGGTTTGGGGAATCTTGGTTCTGTGTGACCTAGAACAGGGGAAAGAAGGTATGGACTCTTGTGCCAACTGCTTTAAATGACAGGAATTTCTTGGGATGTTGGGATAAGGAAAAAGCTACTGTCACTTGGTGCTCAACTGGAGAACATGCCTGATAGAATGGTGAAGTCTGTCATGAGTGTAGGGGTGAAGAGGGTGGCACTGGTGCTAAGTTTTTGTCATTGCTTTGGTTTGACAGGTAAGCATAAAACAGATTGTCAAGATTTCTTGCCTTATGAAGTTTTCATGATCTGGGAGGTGCAAAAGAGTCTGAAATATCTTTATTCAAATGAAACATGATCATCTACCCTTTGTAAAGTAACTCTAGAAGTGGTATGGGAAATCTTTAGTTTTCTCATCTGTGCCCCCTACTCCACCCCTGCTTCCCTCATACCCTTCACACACATATTGCTTCTCATTTGTTAGAGAAGTAACATGTACCAAGGCAAAGGATTAATCATACTCTTCATAGATCATGGTAAAATCACCTCCTGAGCCACTACCTTGGACTCATTAGAGATCAGGCTGATATTCAGCAGCTGTGCGTGAGTTGTGCTTGCTCAGCCTCGCTGGCTGTTTAAATATTAATATACTTCCACACTGGTTGGTAATTATCCAGCCTCTCACGCACCTCTGAGTGACCCTCACTACCCTGGGCGCTCTAGGTTTTCCCTCCTGGGCCTTTTCCAGGTCAAGCCAGTAGTGGCATAAAGCCTGGAACAGCGCAAGGCCTCCAGAATGCTGCTCCTGGGTTGTGTTTTTAAAATTTGAGGTCTGAGTCTTTTCTGATTCATTAGTACCCTTACACTGGTGGTAAAATATACTAACTATAACTTCTCTCTAAGGATAAATTCAAAGTACTGTGGCTGTTAGGCTTCAGAAAATTTGTATGATTCTTAAACCAAACTGATCCAAATTAAGCAAAACAAAACAAAACAAAAACAAACAAACAACAACAAAAAAAAACAAAAACCTTTGATTTGGAGAGCTTTTGGTTAGAGTTTGAGATTTTACTTTTTAATTCCAGCTTCTTAGAAAAGGAATTTAGTATCTATGGTCCCAAGGAGAGGATACTTTTGTGGAAATGGGACACTAGAGCAATGATTCTTAGCTCTGTAATGTTTATAAACATAATTTGGGAGGAGTTTGTTAAAGGCATGGATTCCACCATAGAAATCTGTTAGTTGCAGATAATGTCTAAGAAGGTGGTGGTGGTATTATTATTATTTAATAAACAGAGGCTCCAGGTGGTTCTGTGGCAGGTGGTCCATGGAACACATTTTGAGATACTCTGCTAGAGAGTGCAAAGAATCTGCCTCAGTAATGCTAAACAGAGGTCACAGTTGTGACCATTCCACAAACTTGTAGAATACACAGATGTATTCTGCTTACAGAGCAAAAATGGGATTGTGTAGGTTAGGAAGCATGACCACTGACTATACAAAGGTGATGTTCACTTCAGCAAGGATTTGTTTTTCTATTCTGTTTAATTTTAAAATAATATACATTATATATAGTCATAAGAAATTTGATTAAAAATCAAATAATATTGTGAAGCCCTAATGGATGGAACAGTTCCCTATACCAACAACCTTCCCTTCCTTCCAGTTTCTGTCAGATGCACTGTAAATTTCATGTTGCTCAGACTGATAACATTTATATTCTTACCTTAATTAAATCTTCTGCAGGTTTTCTATAGACTGGTTTCAAATAAACAACACTTGAATTATCATGCTTAGCAAAATATTGTTCTTGCAGAGCCAGGGAGAGTGTTACAATATTTTCATCTCTACAGTCCCAGACACAACCCACGTGCCACTCAATGTAGAAGGTCCAGATGGGGGCTTCTTTCTCAGGAGGATCAATTGCCCGCAAGCTGTAAACATGGTGCAAACACCTATAAAAGGAGGTTGGCAAATTAAGACTGTATGCTACAGGGATGATTCTGAGCAAGACCCAGCTATATCTTATAACCTTCACGTTTTACTATATTCAAACGGCCAAGTTCATTCTGACCTCCAAGAAATACAAAGAGTTTTTATTCTTTGCATTTACACTAGGGCTACATTGAGAATTTACATTAGCCCATTCTCCTGCTGCTAATGAAGACATACCCAAGACTGGGTAATTTACAAAGGAAAGAGGTTTAATGGACTCGCAGTTCCACATGACTGGGGAGGCCTCACAATCACGGTAGAAGGTGAATGAGGAGCAAAGTCGTGTCTCACATCGTGGCAGGCAAGAGAGCATGTTCAGGGGAACTCCCTTTTATAAAACCATCAGATCTTGTGAGACTAATTCACTATCATTAGAACAACATGGGAAAAAACACCCCTATGATTCAATTACCTTCTGCAGGATCCCTCCTATGACATATGGCGATCATGGGAGCTACAATTCAAGATGAGATTTGGGTAAGGACACAGTCAAACCATATCAGAACCTATGTAGTGATTTATTGAGCCTTAAATGTATTTCTATTTTTAAACATATATAACTATATATGTATAATATATATGTTCTATATGTGTAACCATATGTAGTCTACACATATATAGTCTCCCTATATGTGTAATTACATACGGTCTCTCTGCATAACTATATGAATTCTATATATAACTCTATATTGAACTTTTATATTATGGCTTAGTGAGCTGAAATTCTTTTTATGGTGACCCGTGGTGCACTGGATGATAATGAAAGTAAACTGTCATTTTTTCTTTCATTTTTAAGAAGACACAGTCATTTATCTAAATTTACTTGAGACCCATTTCAAGGATTAATATATTTAGTTTTATAAATCGGGTTGTGCAATGGGAGGAACTTATTGCCTTCATTTTTCCCCTTTGTTGTTCTCAATTTCGGCTGTTCTTCAGACCCATTGTAAATCCCACCTCTTCTGGGAACTCTGCCAGGTTGCTCCTCTTCCTAGTAGATGCCAGTCTTATGCCAGCAAAACACGTTCTATTGTATGTTATATCAGCACCTGGGGATGGCGATAGTGTGCCCATTTTAGCATGAAGAGACCAAGGCTTAGGAAACCTAAAAGAATCGCTCAGGTTTACACAGCCAGCAAGGGACTAAGAATAAGACTCAGGTTTGCTAAATTTCATACGTGTTGCTCCTTGTTCTTAGAGCACTGGAACTTTCAGCCTTACCCGCTATTTTAGAAGAGGGAGTGGGGTTAAAGTTTGAATTGATCACCAATGGCCATTGATTTAATCAATCATACCTATGTAATGGAGACTTTATAAAAATCCAAAAGGACTGGGTTGACAGTGCTTCTGGGTTGTGGAACATGTGCAGGGTAGAATACTAGTGTGTTAATTCATTTGTATCACTGTAAAGGAATACCTGAGACTGGGTAATTTATAAAGGAAAGAGGTTTCTTGTGGCTTATAGTTCTGCAGCCTATACAGGAAGCATGGCTGCTGGTGAGGCATCAGAAAGCTTTCAATCATGGTGATAAGTGAAGAGAGAGCTGCCCTATCACATGGCAAGAGAGGGATCAAGACAGAGGGAAGAGAGTGCCAGGCTCCTTTTAAAAAGCCAGGCCTCATGTGAACTAACAGAGTAAGAACTGACTTTCTCCAAGGGGATGGCACTAAGCAACTCATGAGTAATCCACCCTTGATCCTTCCACTGGGCCCCACCTCCAACAATGGGGATCATATTTCAACATGGGATTTGGAGGGAACAAACATCTAAACTATGTCACCCAGAGAGGTCATGGAAGCTCTGTATCCCTCTCCACATACCTTGCCTTATATGTCTCTTCCATCTGGCTGTTCTTGAGTTATCTAGTTTTATATTAAGTGGGTAATAGCAGGTATTGTCCTGAATTCTGTGAGCTGCTTTAACAAATGATCAAACTAGAGGTTGTGGGAACCTCTAGTGGCTAGCTGGTTGGTCAGAAGCACAGGTAACAATCTAGAACTTGAGACTGGCATCTAAAGTGGGGGACAGTCTTGTGAGACTGAGCCCTCAGCCTGTGGGGTCTATGCTAACTCCTGCCAGTGCCAGAATTGAGTTGAATGTAGGATGCCCAGTTGGTATCCATAAACAATTGTTGGTATAGAACAACCTCTGCCCCTGACATCTGGTGATGGAAGTGCAGTATTGAGGGTATATGTAATTGTAGAAAACATGCTTTTTTTTCCCCCTACTATAAACACCAATAATATTCTTATATCTGGCCCCTGACCCTTCAAACTTCTATTCCAACCTTACCCAAGCCACTCAGCAGTCAGTGTAACTTTGTCATGATGAGTGAAGTTTGTCTTCTAAGCAGGGTTTTCACATTTAGCAAGAATCAAACCAAATGAAACGAAAACAAGTACAAAAAACAAAAACCAGGATACTTTTCCCCATGCAATATTTGGGACATAAACTAAAAATTTAGTTATCTGAAATTTAAATGTAACCAGGCATCTTTTATTTTACCTAGCAACGCTGTTTGTAAGGGAATGGTAATGTTGGAGAAACAGGGTTTTACAGGGTAGATTTAATTAATAACTTAGAAGATGCAAATGAAGATATTTTTGAAATAGTACCTGAACCATCAGAAAATCCAAAAGCTGGATATGGTGAGAGGTTACCAGCTTTTGCTGTTGAGGCCCAATAATAGTAAACAGGCTTATCCTGTTGATTCCTTCAGCTGCAATTTTCAGTACTACAATGCATATTTTTTTTCCATAGTGAAGGTGATAAAAATATTTTAGAAACCAAAAAAGGTTCCTATAAATATATGGAATGGGAAAAATTAAATTTGGAAAACAAAAATATATAGGAAGAGAAAAAAGAAATTGCTTTCTGTTTTTTACCTCTTTGCTATCTTTATATCCTGCTATTTTCTCTGCTTCTTTTATTTTTCTTCCTGTAACTTATCCTCTGTTACTTAAAAAATGTCTTATTGTCTTCATAGGAATGCACAAGAAAGCAACCTCAAATCCACCTAAACCATCAACATCTGCTTTTAAGTATGTTTTCCATGTGTTTCCTAATATTTCACTTTCACTTGCATTTAATGGGCACAAGTACTGTTTGTCTTATATATCTGAGTTATTAGGCTAAGGGCAAAGACCCAGTCTTTCCATAGTAACCATGGCATGAAGACCTTTAATACAGATGTTTAAGGCCGTTCAGTCTTGCCTTCTACCCACAGAATTATGAGTTCACTCTGTCCTTAATTGCCATGATTAGTTTGATATACAATGAGTCATAATTCTGTGAAATGGAGTTGCTGGTGGGGAAAGACTTCTCCCTGTTATTTGACCAACTGAATTTTTCTTTCACTGATCCCCAGGATTTAGGGAGCCACTATGTAAATCCAGGAAGTAATAAGAATTCTCTAGCCTTAGCATATTTGCACAAAGATTAACAACTTCTCCTCGTCTCTTTGGGGAAATCATATAAATCCTCTTCTGTGATTTGAAGTAGACAACATTTTCTTGAGAAATCTGCACATTCAAAGTGAACAGAATGGTTGTGTTTAATGTAGAGCTTCAGTAGTTGAAGTTTAAATGTCTTTCAGAACATGTCTACTGCATCTCTGAAGCACTTGCTAGATGATGGAAAGAAGTCTGATATGTAGTAGATTTAATCCTGTTATAGAGTAACAAGACCATGGCTCCAAATACACTTAGAGTTCTCTCTCTCTCTTTCTAATAAAATCTGATTTTCTTCCTGAAGACATATGATACCTTTTGATTTTATTCAGTACTTCTGTGGCCCCTGAGGAGCAGGGTGGTTCTGAATGATGCTGGTGAAGAGAAGGCCTTAGGTTTTATTTTTTTCTGATTCCATTTATGTCATTCAATAGGCAAGTCATAACCTTGCCAAGTGGTTCCTAAATCCATGGGGTATCCTAGTGCAGGTCTGGAGGTGGGGTGGGAGGGCAGGTGGGGGTGGCCTCTGGATGAGGAATATGGCTTGTTTAGTCTAAAGCCACTGTGACTTCACAACAGGGACTCCAGCATATGTCCTCCTTACAGTAGGTCTGAGCTAGTCTGAGTACACCAGTCACAGGACACTGAGACTCATGGTGGCAGATGTTAAGCCCTTCATTGTTATATTTAAACTTAGAGAAGTAAGTTTCCAAAGTGAGACTGTACAAGATTGCATCTAGGTTTATAAAAGCTATTAATATAGATTGGGCATAATATAATTTCAGAAACAACTTTATATTCTCAGGATAATTTCTTATTTATTTTTAAGTTACTCTATCTTTCCCCTAAAATTTGTCTTGCTTGCTTAAAGAATCACATTTGCTATTAAGAGAAATATAAAGTTATATATACATATATATAAAATATATATATAAAATATATAATATATATATTAAATATATATTATTGGACAACAGAGCAAGACCATGTCT
>PVKV010009592.1:0-80214 GCA_004027835.1 Alouatta palliata | reverse complement strand
GGGGGGGTTTTGTGTGTGTGCAGGATTTGTGTGCATGTGTGGGGGGGTTTGTGTGCATGTGTGTGGGGTGTTTGTGTGTGTGGGGGGGGTTGTGTAGTGGGCTACAGAATTTTAGAGGTGGTCACTTATTTGAATCCATTCTGTCGTAACATTTTATTTTTCCACTGTGACTCAGGGAGATTCAGGTGGTCCCTTAGTTTGCAAACACAACGGAATGTGGCATTTGGTGGGCATCACCAGCTGGGGCGAAGGCTGTGCCCGCAGGGAGCAACCTGGTGTCTACACCAAAGTCGCTGAGTACATGGACTGGATTTTAGAGAAAATGCAGGGCAGTGATGGAAAAGCTCGGATGCAGTCACCGGCATGAGCAGCAGCCCAGAGTAGAGGCGACTTTTACAACCTGGGTTCAAGTCAAATTCTGAGCCTGGGCGTCATCTGCAAAGCATGGAGAGTGGCATCTACTTTGCATCCTGTCATAAGGACGAAGGAGACAGTGCACTCAGCTGCTGAGGACAGTGTCTTGCTGAGGCCAGCTTTCGGCATTCAGTAACTGGGAGCTGGTACTGCGAGACTGCAACCGAATGTCTCCATGATTGCGTGTTGTGAAATAAATGGTAAAAGATCACGATTAGCAAGTGTTTTCTTCTGGTTGTGAGACAGAACTGAAAGTAAGTGGTTGCAGATTCTAGCACAGTGCCTGGGATCACTCTAATTGCACTGCTTCCTCTGGAACTCAGTATATCTCAGAAATGTAATTTCTGTTCCATGTTGCAGCTGCTTGGCCACTGAACCACACTGGGGCCAAGAGCTAGCAGGCTTGGGTTTCGTTCTGCTGAGTGGAAGGGAGGACACCTGTGTCACGCCCACTTTTATAAGAAAGAGACTGGTTACCTGAACATGGGAGAATCGGGCACCTTTGCGTCTTGGCCTCCTAACTTGGCTACTGGGGCATGCCGAGGAGCTCGGGGGCTGCAGCATTGCACAACCTTCATGGTAGGCAAGGAATCTGCTTTGCAAAGGGCATTAGCCCTGGAGCCTCAGTGGATCTGGGCTATTACAATAGTAATTCAAGGAGCATTTTTAGGCCTGGCACAGTGGCTCATGCCTGTAATTCCAGCAGTTTGCGAGATTGCGGCAGGTGGATCACTTGAGTCTAGGAGTTTGAGACCAGCCTGGGAAATGTGAAACCCCTTCTCTACAAAAATATACAAAAATTAGCTGGGTGTGGTGGTGTACACCTGTAATCCCAGCTCCCCTAGAAGGATCGCTTGAGCCCAGGGAGGTCAAGGCTGTAGTGAGCTGAGATCGCACCACAACATTCCAGCCTGAGTGACAGAGTGAGACTCTGTCTCAAAAAAAAAAAAAAAAAAAAAAAAAAAAAAAAAAAAAAAAAAAAAAAAAAAAAAAGAAAAAGGAAGCATTGTTAGGTATAAATTATTTCATAAAATATAAAATTCAGACTTGTAAATTTATAGTAGCCTTTGGAATGGATGATAGAAATCCTTATGCAACACAAATACACAAATTCCTCATCTAAGGCTTACCATAACTGATACCAGCTCGCTTGATTCAGCTCAGTTAAACTGGATAACATTTACACAGAATTGGCCATTTACAAAATTTTATGTAAGTTAAGTAGAAAAATAGAAAAGTGAGGTTTTCTGAAAGAGTTTGGGTTTTTCCTTCAATGCTCAAAAACAGAGGTCCCCAGCCTTTTTGGCACCAGGACGGGTTTTGTGGAGACGATTTTCCACGGACTGGGGATGACATTTATTGTGCACTTTGTTTCTGTTATTACTATATTGTAATATGTAGTGAAATAATTATGCAACTCACTGTCATGTAGAATCAGTGGGAGTCCTGAGCTTGTTTTCCTGCAAATAGACGGTTCTGTCTGAGGGTGACAGGAGACAGTGACAGATCATGAGGCATTAGATTCTCGTAAAGAGCCTGGATCGCACGCATGCGCAGTTCACATTAGGGTTCCGGCTCCTGTGAACATCTCATCCATCCATTGACTGGCAGGAGGCGGAGCTCAGGCGGTAATGCCTGCTGGCCCGCTGCTCACCTCCTGCTGCGGGACCTGCTTCCTAACTGGTCTGTGCCCCAGGCATCGGAACCCCTGCTGCTCAGAGACACACTGGGTGGTAGGAGGGGCCGAAGGTGGAGAGGCTGAAGGAAAGCATGAGGTCTGGGCTAGCCACAAACCAGGTAGAGGGAAACTGAACAGTTAAGAATTTACTTGAGAATTGAATGGTTCTTGTAAAATCTGGCTGGATTCCATGAAATGATTTTTAAAACGCACTTTTTCAACTTTTGCCTTTGCCTGCAGTGAAGACATTAGTCTCTGTTTCGTGTGGGTGTTTTTTATGTTTAAAAGGGAAAAAATGGTTTGCAATGAAACTCTTTTATCTCAGTCTTGGAGCATTGATTGTTCTAGATGGTGTTGGAACAGGACTTTGGAATGCTTGCAGGGTGAACCTTTGGCCTGTGTTGGTCAGGGAATGACCTAGATTGGCAAAACAGGAGAGTTTTGAAATATGGAACTTTCCCCAGGCATAAATTATCATTTTAAAGTTGTCAGTCAAGCCCAGTAGGACTGATATGGAGTCTTGATGACCCGCTGTGTTGATACACAGGCGTAACTGAGGACCCCTCACACAGTTGTAGCCTCGTGGGACTAAAAGGTGTGAAATGGACTAAGAAAATGAGAGGCTGGGATGACTTCTGTAATGAGGACGGGTGTGGGGAGGAGGCCTGGGTTATTGGTAGTTCTATCCCACAAAGGCTGGTGGCAGTGCCAATCCTGAAAGCTGGCCCTGCCCTCCTGCAGCGGCAATGTGCACATGGAATGCAAGCACGCGCACAAGCCATCTGGGTCCAAGGTCAGCCACGGGCTCTCACATCTGCCACAGTCCCTGTCAAAGCATGGGAACCCCTCATGTCAACTTGGAACTTTTCCTTTCAATTATTGTTCACATCTGTCTGCTTTACTTGACTGTCAGCCATTTCTAGGAAGGCTCTCTTGTTCATAATGCATATAATGGGCATTCGGTAAATGGCTAATGGTGATATGTCTTTATTATAAAAATAAGGTGATGGAGACTTGAAGAGGTAATATGATGAGCTCCAGGTCACTGGCAAGGGCAGAGCTGGGACGAAGCTCGTCATTCCTATTCTGGACAGTGTCCTCTTGTCAATATCCCATTGTCTCTCAGTAGGAGAAGGATGAAAGATGACAGGGCATTTATAACTCTCATTTGCTACTTTCATTATCATCGACACTGGTGGTTCTTCGCTGGGAGCCTGTGCCCTCCCTCCACCTCAGGAAACATTTGGCAATGCCTAGAGATGACTTTGGTGGTCCTAACGGGAGAGGGGGTGCAACTGGCTGTAGTGGACAGAGGCTGGGGGTGTTGCTAAACATCCTATGATGTGTGGGACAGCCCCTCGCAAAACAGTTATCCCCCGTCAATATCAATAACGCCAGAGTTGAGAAACCCTGATCTCATGTCAGCATTAAAACCTCTCGGTAGGGTTGGAGAGTCATTTTTATCTTCTTTTTATTGGGGTTAAGAAGAGAGATGGGGTTTCATGGGGTAAACAACACAAGATATAAGGACCTCATATAATCTCACATATCCATTTTCTGTGAAAGCCATTCTTGGCAATAATTTGCCATTCTATGTTTGAGCCTCATAAAAGACAATGCATCATAATATGCACTTTTTGGGTAGCTGGAGTGTACTTAACTTTAAATGGGAAACTCAAAAGAACAGCTAAGAACTCTTTATGCCAAGATAGGTCAAATACACTGGCAATAGATAAAATAAAAATATCTGAATAAATGCCTTCCAGATCGAAATCAGCATAGTTCTTCAGCACTTTACAAAGAGACCTGTTCTCAGTTCACATTCCCTTATTTCCCTGTCATTTCTCCCCTGATCTTCCAAATTTTTTTAAAAATCATGATTCCATTTATAATCACAAGAACTTATTTTGCTTTTCTATGAAAGATTGAGAGCCTTCTCTGAACCATAAAATCTTTCTCCAAAATGTATTCAAATCAGGCATACTGAAAACCATTGTTAGGTTTTTTTAGGGGACTGCATAGAAATCCTCAGCACTCCTATGTGTCTTAGGTTCTAAATGAGGAAACTGAAGCCCAGAGAGATGCAGCAGTTTGGCCAAAGACCTGCAGACGGCTGGGAACAGTGCACAGACTGCTTCTGCTCAAGTCACATGATGCGTCAACCCGGGAGTAGGTCTGGGTGGCAGCAGGCATGGATCAGCATGCCCTCCGTATGCTTTCAGACCTTCTTCAAGGCCAAAGGAAAGGTCTTCATGGAAATATAATTATGTGAAACCTCCAAAAATTATTTCACAAACTTTCCTGCCGATAAAGGACAGGTCTTACCACTGGAAGGCTCCCTGCTGGACGAAACCACCCTTTCCTTCAGGGATGCGACCGGCTTTGCTTTTGCTGACTGTTATGCAGCCTCCTAGCTCTCCATTCGGATTTGTGGTGTCCCAGAGCCGACTGTGCCAGAGATTGGAGTTTTATCTTTACTTAGATCAGTCTCCCCCAACATCTGGGGAGCAGAGCTTTTAAGGACAACTTGGTAGGTGGGGGGATCAAGTCATCCCAGCATTTTGGGAGGCCAAGGCTGGCAGATCATTTGAAGTCAGGAGTTCGAGAACACTCTGATCAACAAGGTGAAACCCTGTCTCTACTAAAAATACAAAAAACAAACAAACAAACAAACAAAAATAGCCAGGCATGGTGGCGCATGCCTGTAGTCCCAGCTACATGGGAGGGTGAAGCAGGAGAATCGCTTGAACAGGGAGGAGGAGGTCACAGTTAGCTGAGATCGCGCTACTGCACTCCAGTCTGTGCAACAAGAGAGAGACTTCATCTCAATAAAAAGGAAAGTTAAAAGAGCTTCTTATTTTTCTATTTTTTAAAAAATAGACTTTTACTGTTCACAAGTGAAAATAAATTTTTTAAAAAACTTGGCCTTAGAAAAAATCCTATCTGCATAACCTCTGAGAGTCAGTGTCACCTGGCGAGAAACTGGCTTCACAGGAGCCAAGCACATAGGGGCGGTCTGCACTTTGCTTCCCACCCACCTCCCCTCCCCCAGCAGCCAAAGTCTCCTCCCTCCACTCTATTGCAAATCAGTGAGTCCATTAGACTTTCCGTGTTTTCTTTTTAGACTTTGGGATTCAAGGTAAGCTAGAATTAATGGTTAACAGCTGACACGTAAAAGTCTGGTTAAGTGCAGCTTCGGCTAGCAGGCATATTGCACAGGCAAGATCAAGTTCAACAGCTGTCTAAGGCACACAGGCAAAATCCAGTTCTACAGCTGTCTCTGTGTATGTCACTTGTTTAAATACGAAATAAAATTTAAAAAAATAAATTCAATGTATTGAGAAAGCAAGCAATTCTCTCAAGGTACATTTCTGATAGACTAAGATTTTAGGACTTTCACAAATATGCTATACCGAGAAACAATGTTACATAACATTGAGAACAAGTACAAGTAAATATTACAGTTAAGTGGCCATTTCCTACACAAGCTCATTCAGAGGAGGATGAAGATCATTTTGGAAGAAGAAAAGCACCCATATTAAGAATTGCAGCAAAAAGCAAACAAGGTCTTTCAGGTACAGTTTCAGAACTTACTATTTAACATTCCTCTCAAGCAAATATGCCCTGAAATGCCTTTTTTTAATCATAGGAATTTAAAAACACTTTGCAGTCGAGAATGATTAATTTTTAAAGTGTGTCTGATTTAGCATTGTAGAGATGTTCCGCTACTATCCGTAACTGATTTGAGAGGAGGTGTGGGACAGAAGAGGATTAGTAGTGTCTGCGCAATAACAAGTATTTTGCGAGTTAAAAAGACATCCAAATGCAGTACTGAGAAGTCAGAGGTCTTGATTTGCCTCATGATGACTCCATTTTTCCTAGAGCAGTCTGTTTAATGCTTAGTGGGGATAAACAGATTTCTAGATGACCAAAATAATCTATTAACATATTAGCCACAGATTTTTTTAAGTAGAAAATTTTCTATGTAAGAAATCATTCATAGCTCTTTGATAGATATAGGGAGAGACCTCAAGGAAAGATAGAAAGGAAATAAATTGGTAAAGGAAACCGAGATGAAAATTGGGGTGGGGAGAGCGGTCAGATGGTGCATGAGAAGGATCTGATTCATGGTGAACAGCGGGCGGTGGGGAAGGGGGGAGGAGGGGAGAGGGCCGCTTCCCTGTGGGCTCTAGCATCTGCAGGGCTGTAAGTGTGGAGCACTACACACACAGCCACACTAAGGTATGCGCCAGGATTTGGAAAGATAAAATTCAACATTATAATGAAGACCCTGTGAATGCTATTGAATTAACTACTTCCCTCTCTCCCTATTTCTTGTTAATCTTAGTAAACTAATTATAAATGTACATTTCATGTTCTAAAAACATGTACCTTTTTCTCATTGTAGGATGATTTTCTTATATCAAATGGTACATTTCATTTTATTTACTTCAGTTTCTGGTGGTAAGTAGAGCATTTTCTTAACTACGGACTGGGAGAGGGAAATCACACCACAGTCTCCACGCATGTGGGAGAAACCCACTTCATCTATGCCAGGGAAGGAAGTAAAATGGTTTTATTTATTTCCTGCTTAAGGCGCCAAAGGTTTTCAAAGCATGGTGGGGATTGAGGTGAAAAAATTGTTCGTACTGGTAGGAATCTGTATCTATGTGTATACCATATCTACATCCATGCCTAACTACATAACTCATTTAAATCATATTTAAAAGCAACATTAAAAAGAAGAAACCTTGATTTGCTTCACTAATTAGTTTTTCATAAAGCAGTCAGTTCAATGGAACATACACACACACACATAAAATAGGAATTTTGGACTGAAAAATAATATGCAAATATTCATGCATAGTTTATACATTCCAGTAATTTATCCTGTCAATTCTCCACCCTACATCATGTCTGTTAAATTTGTTTATTGATTACTTAGCCAATATTAAGTAAGATATATCAGTACAAGTATTGTTTAGCTCCACAAATATTCTTTATTTAAAATTAAAGCTGAAGCATTCCTTTAGAAAAATAACTTATGTATACATGTTATATTTAATTTCTGATAACTATTGCTAGCGTTTTAAGCACAGAGAATTCCTTTTTTTCTGGCATATGTGAAGAAAAGGCAAATCTAGGTGAAGATATTAAAAATAAATTCCACTTAATATATCAAATTACACAGTTCATAATTTCAGTTTTCCCTGTGACAAGATTACTGCTCAGGTTATAATATTCCTTTGTTATAATTATTTGGAAATTGTATTGTTATTTCATTGATAAATATGTCAGAGCTAAATAATTCGACGTATTTTGAACACTGGACCCAATAACTGCATAAACGATTGACCCCCTGATTCATGGATTCTACATCCATGGATTCAACCAACCTTAAAGTGAAAATATTTTTTTAAAAATTGCATCTGTATTGAACACGTGCAGACTTTTTTTGTCATTATTCCCTAAACAACACAGCACAACAACTATGTACATAGCATTTATGTTGTATTAGGTATTATAAGTAATCTGGAGATGATTTAAAGTACACAGGAGGAACTGAATCGGTCATGTGTAAATGCTATGCCATTTTCTGTCGGGACTTGAGGATTCGTGGATTTTGGTATCTGCAGGAGGTCTTACGACCAATCCCCCACAGGTATCAAGGAATGACAACGTAACTATATGGGTCCTTTATACATGCATATGGAACATTTACAAAAAGTCACCACACTCAAGCCTCTGAAACAAGTCTCAACACATTTTAAAGGGTTAAAATTATGCTGAACATGTTATTCAATCACCGTGAATGGGAACTAAAAAAATAATAAAAAGGGAACTGAAAATCCCCAAATGTTTTAAAATTGAGTATACCTTTTTAAATTAATAGGAGTCAAAGATGAAATCACAATGGTAATTAGAAAATTAAATCGACAGTAATGAAAATACAGTATGTCAAAACTTTGAGACGTAACTGAATCAGTGCTGAGATCAAATGTATAGATTTGCTTGTATACATTAGAATACAGAAAAGGTAAAAATTAATAATATAAGATGACAAGAAGTTAGAAAGAGAATAGCAAATTAAGTGCAAAGAAACTAGAAGGCAGAAAAAATAAATTGCAGAAATTAATTAAATGGAAGACAAACATATTTGAGAGGTCAAGATAATCCTTTCCAACCCATTTTATAAGGTCAGTGTAATCCTGACATCAAAATCTGATAGGAAAATTCTGAGAAAAAAAAAAGTCACAAGAACATATGTACAAATATCCTAAACAAAACATTATCCAATGTAATCCAGTAGAATGTTAAAAGAAATTAAAGGATGATTACATTGTGATATTGTGACAAAGTTGGGTTTATTCCAGGAATGAAAAGTTGATTTAACATTCAAAAATTAACAGATGCATGACTTTGGGGTACATAGCAAAAAAAAAAAGAAAAGAGAAGGGAAAGCAGAAACTCAAACAGATAAACTAGTACACCCATCCTTATAGCAGCACTATTCACACTAACCAAAAGGCGGAAGCAGCTCGTGTGTTTATCGACAGGTGACTGGATAAAGTGTGGTACATACATGCAATGGAATATTACTCAGCCTTAAAAAGAAAGGAAATTCTGACACATGCTAAACATGGATGAACCTTGAGGACATTGTGCTAAGCGAAATGAGCCAGTCACAAAAGAACAAATACTGTGGGATCCCACTTATATGAGGTACCTAGGGTAGTCAATTTCATAAAGATGGAAATTAGAACAGAGGTTGCCAGGGGCTGAGGGGTGAGGGGAAGGGGTGAGAGTTGGCGTTTAAGGGGCACAGAGCAGCAGCTGGGGAAATTAAAAAGTTCTGGAGCGGGTGGTGCTGAAGGTTGCACAGCAATGTAAATGCACTTACTACTGCGGGACCGTCCACTCAGAATGGCTAAATGCACATGGTATGTTACATATCACAATAAAAAAATAATTTTAAAAATTAATATGTGCAGAAAAATGCTTGATAAAATTCTGTTAATGATCAAAACTCTTAGTAAACTGGAAATGGAAGAGAACTTTCATCAGCCATGAAAGGGTATTTTAAACAAAAACAAACAAAAATCCAAACCAAAATTCTTCAAGAAACATAATACATAATAGAGAAATACTGAAAGCTTTCCCAGGGTATTGAGAATAAGACAAGAATTCTTCCCATTATTTCCATTTAGTATTATGTGGACGTACTAGTTGGTGCAGTAAGAAAAGGAAGTAAAAGGAAAATGATTTGGAGGAACATAAGCTCTTATTTTTCATGGATGACATGATTGTGTACCTAGAAAAATAAAAAATTAACCATATGTTCATTATTTGAGTCAATTAAATTGGTGAGAAGTCTGGATACTACATAAGTATACAATAGCAAGCACTTGCTAGTTCGCAAAATCAGATGAACTAGTTTTTACTGACACTAGAAGCTGCATGTGGATTTTCTGAAAATTTTTAAATGTTTATATGTTTAGGGGGTATAAGTGCAGATTTCTTACCTACATACATTATGCACTGGTGAAGTGCCAGCTTTTAGTGTACCCATGAGCCAGGTAGTGAACACTGCCTCCAACAGCAATAAAAAAAAAAAAAAAAAAATATATATATATATATATATATATATATATATAAAAGAAAGAATCAAATTGCCTTGTAATATTAAATGATTCAATTAGGAGGGGGATATATTCTAAGAAAATTAGCACACGATGCACACACACACACACAGAGCAAGAGAAAGAGAGAAAGAGAAAGAGAGAGAAACTGGATCTTGCTCTGTCACCCAGGCTGGAGTACAGTAGTGCAATCACCGCTCACTGCAGCCTCAAACTCCCAGGCTCAGGAGATCCTCCCACTTCAGCCTCCCAAGTAGCTGGGATTACAGGCTGGGATTACAGGTGGACATTGCCATGCCCAGCTATTTTTTTATTTTGTAGAGACAGGGTCTTGCCATGTTGCCCAGGCTGGTCTTGAACTCCTGAGCTCAAGCGATCTGCCTGCCTCAGCCTCTCAAAGTGCTGGGATTACAGGCGTGAGCCACCACGACCAGTTTGCATTATTAAATATAGAAAATCTATTTGATTCACGAAATAACATTCTTCTTTATTCTTCTTAAAAGTAATATTTTAATGTAGTAAGATTGCTTTGCAACAAAAGGTGGGGTTTCCAAATTATTCTCAATGGGGTGAGGATGTTATCACACCCCAGGCCATCAGATGCTATCAGAAAATGATCACTCTGGAGCCTTTGTTTCAAATAGTACAGGGTTTGGACAAAGAGACCCAATTAGGACAGGAAAAAGCAGAAGGTTCATTCCAAACCTGGATGGGATCCTGAAAAGCAGCAGCTTTTGCCAGTAAAGATCCTTGAAATTACTCAGTTACCATCAAAGCGCTCCTTGTCTCCAAGACAATCACTCATGAGCACAATCCCATGAGAGCCAATGTACCATTTTGTGATTTTCATTTCCATCTGAGGCCATTCATTCATTAAACTAACATAAAAGAATGCAGTGCCTTGATTCACAAATTCAGGTGTATTTCCTGTTAAGTAGACCTACTTGCCTTGACTTTATGAGATTATTACCTAATTAGATATATGCCCACTAAAATCCAAACTAACATGTGCCATGTATTGCATCACAGAATGTGTGACTAAATTGTTCAAGGACACCTACTTTGAAGGAGGAGATATTGCCACAGTTTTCACACCAAGCGCCAAATACTGCCAGGTAATCTGCACTTACCACCCAAGATGCTTACTCTTCACCTTCACGGCGGAATCACCATCTGAGGATCCTACCCAATGGTAAATGCTTATGTTTCTACATTGAGGAGACAGATTTTACAGGGAGAGCGTTATTCTTAACACATTTCCATCTATCATTTTACACGATTTAACATTAACAACTGGAAGATAAATTGTCTTTCAGTTGAAACAAAGAAGAGATGGTGTTTAGACAATTTAGAAAATAATATATACGCCTGCAAGTGTAGGCTTTCCAGCCTCTCTTACGGTCTCAATATTAATGGTACGTTTCCTCTTTTTGTCTCCATTTTTATGCTTCTTAAACATTTCACACTTTGCTTTTCCATCGATTATTAATTTTTTATTTAAACTGGAACGTCTATTTTATTAGAAAAAATTAAATATTAAAAATTATTAAAATTAAATGTTTTATTTTAAAACATAATTTTAAAAAATAGTACAGTACAATGATCCCTTGCCACCACCATGACTGCAATTTTTGCCTTTCTTACCTATATTTGTACACATGCTTAACTCTAAAACATCATGACATTTTACCCCTAAATACTTCAGCATGTGTTATACTACATAAAAGACACACGTAATGTAACAAGAATTCCTTTATATTATTTCAGTTTTCCCTCAAATGTAATTTATAGTAATTAACCAGAATCTTACCAAGTTTCACACACTGCACTGGGTCGTTTGTCAGATTTAAAATATTTTAAACATCCCTCCAGCCCCTTGTGTTCCCATGCTGACCCTGAAAATTTAATAATAACCCTTTCTGTAGAATTAAATTTTTCACATCTTTGTGTATTATTGCTACATACACAGGCATTTATATAGCACCCTGAACTTATAAAATTTACTGTTCCAGAATCTAGAACAGGGGTCAGCAAATATCTTCTTAATAAAGCAGAGTAAATATATTAGAAATACATTAGGCTTTGTGGACAAAACTCATAGTGAAGCCAAGGACATTATATAAATACTTACTTATGTCACCACTTCAAATGTAACCACTTGAAAACATAAAAATCATTTTATATCGTTAACGGGCTATACAAAAACACACAGAGTTTTGCTTGCATTTTACCAGCAGCCCATAGTTTACCCGGTACTGTTGGTTCCTATTAGGAAGGAGTATTTACATGTAGTCTCTTAAGGGTAGGGATGCTGGAGTAAAAACACAAACTCATAATCTTGCTAAGAAAATATTTGCTTTGTAATGACATAAGGTCGTTTGTTTTCTTCTCTTTGTCTTTCTGCGTGCTGACTTTTAAGATTCATTATTTTAAAACATAAATTCCTATTCAGTAATACATATTTTTTAAAAAACAGGTTTACTTGTGTCCTGAAAGACAGTGTTACAGAAACACTGCCAAGAGTGAATCGGACAGGAGCGATTTCTGGGTATTCTTTCAAGCAATGCCCACACCAAATCAGCGGTAAGATATGTCATTAGAATTAACAAATACTAGTTGTGAGGTACACATACAGTCACATCAGATACGGCTTTGTGACTATGAAATAAAACACTGCTAAGTGGAAATAAACCCCCTTAATGAAGTTCTTTCAATGTAGAGTATGAACTAGAATACATGTGTGCCTGCCCCTCCAACAAACTATAAACATTTCTTATTTATAGAAAGACATATCTTACAGGCTGGGCGCAGTGGCTCATGCCTGTAATCCCAGCACTTTGGGAGGCCGAGGCAGGCAGAATGCAAGGTCAGGAGTTTGAGACCAGCCTGACCAACGTGGTGAAACCCCATCTCTAGGAAAAATCAACAAATCAGCTGGGAATGGTGGTGCATGCCTCTGGTCTCAACTACCCCCGAAGCCAAGGCAGGATGATGGCTTGAACCTGGGAGGAGGTCGCAGTGAGCCAAGATCACCAAGAGCGATACTCAGTCTCAAAAAAAAAAAAAAAAGACATGTCTTACTACCTCACTTCTCATCATTCATTTATATTCCTTCTACTTCTCAGCCTAAAAGTCTTAAATGAAAGTCCCTTTTTTGAGACTGGGTCTCACTCTGGAGTGCAGTGGTGCAATCACAGCTCACTGTAGCCTTGAACACTTGGGTTCAAGTGATCCTCTTGCCTTAGCCTCTGGAGTAGCTGGGACCAAAGGCATGCACCACCATTCCCAGCTAATTTGTTAATTTGTCCTAGAGACAGGATCTCACTCTATTGCCCAGTCTTGTGTCCAACTCCTGGCCTCAAATGATCTGCCCGCCTTGGCCTTCCAAAGTGCCAGGATCACATGATGCCCAGGAGGAATTCCTTGTTAAACATATTAATCCAAATCAAAAGAAGCAAATATAAAGGTTGAAGTCACACTTGTCTTAATAGTGAATAGATACTTGAATCAATTAATTCGTGAAATAATCAGTGTAGTTAGGGAGAATAGAGGCTAAGTCAGAAAATCAACATGTGAATTTACAAGTCTAAAATTGTTGCAATATAAGAAGGACACTGGCATTCTTTTACTGCTTCCATTCAAGAACAAGAATTTTGCAGATTAATATAACAAAAGACTTCTGAGGAAAGGTGGGTGAGAAAGTTAAAAGAGTGAGTCAGGGCTGGGCGCGGTGGCTCACACCTGTAATCCCAGCACTTTGGGAGGCCAAAGCAGGTGGATATGAGGTCAGGAGATCGAGACCATCCTGGCCAACACGGTGAAACCCCGTCTCTACTAAAAATACAAAAATTAGCTGGGCATGGTGGCACATGCCTGTAATCCCAGCTACTCAGGAGGCTGAGTCAGAAGAATCACTTGAACCTGGGAGGCAGAGGTTGTAGTGAGCCGAGATCATGACACTGAACTTCAGCTTGGGCAACAGAGCAAGACTCCATCTCAAAAAAAAAAAAAAAAGTGAGTCAGGAGAGAGAGTTGCTTAGGTCATTGCCCCTGGAATCTGGAAGGGGCTCATGTCTTCTGCTTTTATTTCTAGCCTGCAACAAAGACATTTATGTGGACCTGGACATAAAGGGCGTGAACTATAACAGCTCAGTTGCCAAGAGTGCTCAGGAATGCCAAGAAAGATGCACAGATGACATCCACTGCCACTTTTTCACATATGCCACAAGGCGGTTTCCCAGCCTGGCGCATCGGTGAGTGAGCCCCAGGACATCAGAGCAGCCAGTGAAAACCAGAATGGTGATATACTAAACAAATTTTTTCATCAACTTGATGCCAGAATTTATTTTAAACCCCTAAAAAACATTTCTATAAAAGTACTCTTAGTTTTCTTCATGAAAAAATACACTTAAAGCCTAATTTGGATGCATTTCATGGTAAGAAGTCCACCTTGTAATAACACTATCAGAAAAATATATACACCTAAACCATAGCCTAGCTAATTTAAAAGTGCTACACTATTAAATTGACAATTTTAAAATGCTACAGTTGGTCTGATGGGCAGTGCCCTTCCCAGTCTAAAAAAATGTGACAGTCTGAGAGAATAGAAATAAAAACCTACTCCTCTCTCTTTCTCTCTCTCTGTCTCTCTGTCTCTCTTGCTAAAGAACAGTTCCTTACCTAAGACAAAATACTCATGTAAAAAGTTTTATCCTGCCTCATACAAGATTTTGAAATATTTCAAGGATACATCTATTATGTAAGGATTTAAAAATGATCTCATATCTAATGACCAAATCTGTGTTCTCATCTTTAAAAATTTCTAGGGAAATATATTATTAATTTATATATTCAGAAATATTTGAGATTATTTAGATTTTCATAGCGAACTGCATTTATCTGGAATCAACAGAAAAGTGAAAAACATTCAAATTTCTAATATTTGTGTTTCAACATTGGATTTTAACATTCTGCTCTCCACATTCACAAAGAAGAATAAACAGAAAGCAAACAAAACATCCACAAGCTGTTTCAGAAACGATAATCAGGCCTGTAATCCCAGCACTTTGAGAGGTTGAGGCGGGTGGATCACTTGAGGTCAGGAGTTCAAGACCAGCCTGGCCAACATGGTGAAACCCCGTCTCTACTAAAAATACAAAAATTAGCCAGGCCTGGTGGTACGCACCTGTAATCCAAGCTGCTCAGGAGGCTGAGGCAGGAGGGAGAGTCGCTTAAATCCAGGAGGCAGAGGTTTCAATGAGCCAAGATCGCGCCACCGCACTCCAGCCTGGCGACAGAGCGAGACTTCATCTCAAACAAACAAAACAACAGTGGGTCACACGCGCGCACACACACACACACACACACACACACACACCAACTCTCCTAATTAGTCATTTGACTTGTAAGGCTTGTCTTTAGCTCAGCTCAGACAACTTTTATGTCTAAGACTTAACACAATGTGAACTACAAGCCAAAGCAAGATTTAAAAAAAAAAAACTGAAGTCGTTAGAAGTGAGAAGGCTTTGAGAAGTCATCCATTCACCCACTCTTTTTCTTCATACGGTCGCTCTTTCAAGCTGTCACTGTACCGAGGAGGAAGTAAAGTTCTACAGTTCACAGGTGCCTTGCACTGCTAGGAACATGCCCAGCCCATCACAGCCTCCCAGATGGATGCTTCAGGGTCTTCCAGGTCCTCTCTCCAGAGGGGAATTTCTTACCATCTCATGCTTTTTCCTCCTGGCATTTGGAAGAATAAGACACTTTTCCTTTTTCTTTTTATTCAGTAACATGTGTCTACTGAAGTACACCCAAACAGGGACACCAACCCGAATAACGAAGCTCCATAAAGTGGTGTCTGGATTTTCACTGAAATCCTGTGCACTTTCTAATCTGGGTAACTATTGACTTCTTGATGACGTAGTTTAACCATGAAACATGTTGATGATCTGTACAATAGCCCTAACGCAGGATACCAGCTTATGCTCACTGATGAAACAGACCCAACGATCTTACCTTCTTCATGTGAGAGATTTCATCTTGTCCTATACAGTTAGATCCTATATTTAAATTTCAAGTTTAAAATAATCGTGTCATTTTCTTCTAAATAAAAAAAATTAAAAGATCTTGGGATACATTTAAATTTTTAAATATGAAATATGCAAATACTGTGACTGGAATTTTCCTGACAGCTGGCGAACTGATTTCCTAACATAGTTCTTCTATTGTGCAGCTTGTATTAGGGACATTTTCCCTGATACAGCATTTGCAGACAGCAACATTGCTAGCGTCATGACTCCAGATGCCTTTGTGTGTCGCCGAATCTGCACTCATCATCCTGGTTGCTTGTTTTTTACCTTCTTTTCCCAGGAATGGCCCAGAGAATCTCAAAGGTAAGAAATTAACAAGTAAGGATAATTTGTTATCTTTTAAAAATAGCTGATCAAAATCTATCATTAAAAATTCCAAGTTACTAAAAATTTACTCTAAATGTCATTATAGGATAAAAGATGTAAAGAATTTCTAGTTTCTCTCGCTTTCTATTCCCTACGTACTTACCACAAATCCAACATTACCGAGGACTCTTTTTTAAAAAAATAAATTTAAAAATAAATATTATTTTACCTAAATAAATTTTAGGCAGAGATACAGTTTTGTTACATGGATATACTGTGTCGTGGAAAGTCTGGGCTTTCAGTGTAGCCAAATAGTACACATTGTACCTATTAGGTCATTTCTCATGCCTCACCCTCCTCTATCCTCCCAATTCTGAGTCTCCAATATCTTTCATTCCACTCTTTCTGTGCCTGGGTATACTTTATTTAGTTCCCACTTACAAGTGAGAACATGCAATATTTGACTTTCTGTTTCTGAGTTGCTTCACTTGAGATAATGGCCTCCAGTTCTCTCCGTGTGGCTGCAGAAGACATGTTTTATTATTTTTATGGCTAAGTAACATTCTATAGTATATTCTACACACCACATTTTCTTCATCCGTTCATTTGTTGATAGACTCTTAGGTTGATTCCATGTCTTTGCTACTATAAACAGTGCTGCACTAAACATGTGAGTGTAGGTATCTTTTTGATATACTGTTTTTTTTTTTCTTTCTTTTCCTTTGGATATATACCCAGTAGTGGGATTGCTGGAGGTCTCCACCTTTGGCAAAGGGAAAGTTGTCTAGTTCTAAATGGAATGAAGAGATTCCATTTCCATCTCATGACCACTAAAAGGCAATGCAGTCCAATCCTGTGTTTAATTGAATCAGGAGCAGAAAGAGCTGAAAATGTCAGTAAGATGTCAAACCCAAAGTGGAGAGAGAGAGGTGGAAATGAATGTCTCCACCAAGTGGGATGGGGTGATGGCAGAGGTGGGATTTGAGAATTGAGTCCCTGTTTCCTTACCAATGGAAATTGACACAGGACATCAGAAACAGCATAGAGAATTTCTTTGATCATCCAAAGGACACTAGCTAAGGTTGGTGTCCCTCTGTTTTTTTTTTTTTTTTTTCTTTGAGACAGTGTCTTGCTCTGTCACTCAGGCTTGAGTGCACTGGGTGCGATCTTGGCTCACTGCAGCCTCCACTTCCTGGGCCCAAGCAATCTACCTGTCTTATGCCCAGCTGATGTTTGTATTTTTGTAGAGACAGGGTTTTGCCATGTTGTCCAGGCTGGTCTAGAACTCCTGGACTCAAGCAATCCACTTACCTTGGCCTCCCACAGTGCTGGGATTATAAGCACGATCCACCATGCACAGCTTGCTGTTCCTCATTGACAACATTCACTTAAACAAACAAAAATCCATAAAATTCATCTGAATTGGAACTCTCAGAGCCCTCGGCACTTGCTTGATTGGCCTCCTGTTGATGAACAGGTGTCCTCCAGAAAATTCAGCCAAGGGGCGACCTTGTGTGCCCTGCCCATCACAGGAGCCTCACTTTCCAGTGAGTAAGGCTATTTCAGAAACACCTGATCTCAATCTCCTGGCCTTGTGATCTGCCCTCCTCTGCCTCCCAAAGTGCTGGGATTACAGATGTGAGCCACTGTGCCCAGCCTACTTTTTAAAAATCTGGTGAAATTATCAAAGGATTAAATGCAGACAGAGAAGAAAGTAGGTCCAAAGATTGAGCCTTGGGGCATTATAAAGTTCAGAAATAAGAAAGATGCCATTGTCACATGTAATCTCGTGTTAGTCCCTGGTCTTTTCTCTGTCTTATTCCCTTACTGAGCAAGTCCTATAATAGGAATAACACATTTGATCTTTAATACAGAATGTAATAGAAACATGGCTTCTATAAGCCAAAACTTGGCAATTTAAATGTAAATTGATTAAAATTAAATAAAACTAAAAATTCACCTCCCCGGCTGTATTAGCCACATTTCAAGTGCCCTGTAGCCACATGCGGTTGGTGGTAACTGTATCGGATGGCAGAAACACGGAATATTTCCATCACCACAGGAAGTTCTATGGGCAGCCTTGCTCCAGCTGTGATCTTGTCTACTTAGGAAAAGTCAGTCTTTTCCAGGAAGATGCTCGCAGGGTGTGGGGTCAACGATGGACTTCACTCACCTCCTTATAAAACTGTCGCGGCCCTGGATAGGAGATTTCTAGGCAGCATGAAGACTCTTGAATCTTTAAGATAGCCTGGGAGTGTTGAAAGGAAAGAAATAGAAAGGGAAGATACTAGGAAGGCTGACAATACAGCAAGCTCAGAAAAGTTTTTACAAGCCAGGTGATCAAGTTAGAAAAATTTTCTGCAACCTAAGCGTCATGGAGTGTGACTCCACGGTTTATGAGTGTGACTCCGTGTTTTGTGAGTGTGACTCCATGGTTTATGAAGAGTACTTTCAAAATAAGAAAATCTTCGCAATTCAGTGCCAGCATGAGCCGACTTTATCTTCTCTATGTGCTGTAAAAATGTTTTTATGTGTTTGATATGATCTATTCCTACTTTCCTTTTGTTTTCCTTAGAAATCTTTGTCTCCTTAAAACATCTGAGAGTGGATTACCCAGTACACGCTTTAAAAAGAACAAAGCTCTTTCGGGTTTTGGTCTACAGACCTGCCGGCACAGCATCCCAGGTAAACCGTGAGTGTTCTGCATTCTGGCTGAGAGTGACCAGCCCCGAGGAGGCTGATGAATGCTGAGGGTGTGTGTGGCTCTGACATGTGGTCTGCTGTCTAGTGTTCTGCCATTCTTCATTTTACCACGACACTGACTTCTTGGGCGAGGAACTGGATATTGTCGCTGTGAAAGGTCACGAGGCCTGCCAGAAACTGTGCACCGATGCCGTTCGCTGCCAGTTTTTTACCTATACTCCAGCTCAAGCATCTTGCAACGAAGGGAAGTAAGCCGTACGAAGGGTTTTGCACATCCCCTTCTCCCATCTGCCTGTGAGATGCATTACGTTTATACCGTTTTGTTTCCAACTGTAGGGGCAAATGTTACTTAAAGCTTTCTTCAAACGGATCTCCAACTAAAATACTGCACGGGAGAGGAGGCATCTCTGGCTACACGTTAAGGTTGTGTAAAATGGATAATGGTGAGTATAATGTCACTTGAAAAAATATCGCTGAAGGAATTACTCCATACTGAATATATCACAACCAAGGCTGTCATGTATAGCCACAGAGGGGGGAACATTCATGAAATAACAAATTGTACAGTTTTCTGTTATTTTCACTCCTATCACCCAAGCTGACCATGTTTTAAAGACAAATATTGGAGCTTGATGAAATTGTACATTGCCTGGTGTAAACTAATTATGAGTTTCAATTTGATACTTTTATACACCTGGCATTTTTCTCTCTCTTTCTTTCTTTCTTTCCTTTGTTTCTTTTCCTTCCTTGCTTTCTCTTTTTCTCTCTCTCTTTTTCTTCCTTCTTCCCTTTCCCTTCCTTCCTTCCTTTCTTTTCTTTTTCTTTTCCTTCCTTCCTCTCTCTCTTTACTTCCTTCCTTCCTCTCTCTCTTTACTTCCTTCCTTCCTTTCTCTCTCTCTCTCTCTCTTTTCCTTCCTTCTTCCCTTCTCTTCCCTTTCCCTCCCTCCCTCCCTTCCTTTTTTCTTTCTCAGACTCTTACTCTGTTGCTCAGGCTGGAGTGCAGCAATGCAATCAGTGTTCACTACAGCCTCCGCCTTGAACTCCTGGACTCCAGCAATCCTCCCACCTTACTCCCTGAGTAGCTGGGACTACAGGCGTGCACCACAACACCGAGCTAATTTTTTGTAGAGATGGAGTCTTGCCATGTTGCCCAGGCTGGTCTTGAACTTGTGAGCTCAAGCGATCCTCCTGCTTTGCCCTCCTAAAGTTCTGGGATTACAGACTTGAGTCACTGCACCCAGCTACAACTGGCATTTCATAATGAGACCCAGACTCAGCCAACACTCCTGTTATCAAGGCCAGTAATCTTTCCTATTATCCTTTATAATTGAAATATCAATCAGCACCTTGGTTAGCCAAATTATTCATTTTATTCTAAAAATATGTATCTATTCAAGAAATACTAGAGCACCTCTTTTTTAGGGGTTTTTATTCAGATTCCATGCAGGATTCTGCAGACTTATGAACTGGCAAGGGTTAAGGTAAAAGTTTACTAATAACAATGAGTATGGTGGGGTGGAAATAGGAGTGTTTAGATTATACAAGACCTGTAATAACATGAAAGTTACAATTAAAATCAGACCAGCAGTATTTCCATCCCAGTGGCCAATTTCAGAGCATTTCTGAGCATAGTCACTAGAGATGGTTTGTAGGCAAACAGAATTTTCCTAAGGGACAATCCCGAACAGGAAAGAACACACCACAAACACTCCTGCCTAAATTCCCATAGTAACTTAGGATGGCTTTAGTATACACTGATTTACAGAAAGCTGCATGTTCTTAGCCTGTTTATTGCTAAATGTTCAATATTACAATACACTATAAGATGAAACTGAGATTTTAAGAATAAAATGAAAGTGGTAATCATGCTTTGTAATGTTTCAGAAGCATACAAATCTTTTGTGTCAGAGTTTCTGCTGTACTGAGAAGGCGAATCAATCCTTAATTTCTGAGAACTCGTTTTGTAGAACATAAAGATGTTAAACTGCATCCAACACTAATATCCTAACTAGCAACCTGTGCCTTCCTAAAGCGAAGCGGTGCTCCGATGAAAATCTCTGGATGGCTCAAGCCTCCTTAGAAAGCACGTCAATTAAGTCGTATCTCATATATTCTGTTTGCTCGCAATAAATTTCCCTCAGTCGAGGAGAAGCATCCAGAATCATTCTGTTGCCTTCCTTCTACTTCTAAGCATTGGAAGGAACCCTTAGCAAACGTTGTTGTGAAGTTATACTGACGTGGTTTAAAAACTGGGAATGAGCTCTTATACCTCCTTAAGTCGCAGATTGCATTTTCCCGCTTCCTTCTTCATTACGTTTTTCTCTGTTGGATTTACAGACTCTGGCCTGCAGAGGTTACAGTGTACACCTGGCATAGATTGATAGCTACAGGAGAAAATGTAAGATAAAGGAAAATAAACTCATCTGTCTTTCAGTGCACCTTTGGATGGAGTAAATTAGATAACTCGGTTTTTACTGCACTGTGTTAGATGAAATAACCCCTGATGTGAAAGGGAATGTCTACCTGAGATATTTATGGTGTCTTGCACTGTCGTTAGTCTGCAATGTAACTTAACTTTCTGAAGATAGATAGCAGCAGCATTGAAAGAAACACTTCTTAACACAAAATATGATTCTAAACACGTATTTTCAGCATTTCGTTTAAACTGAGAAACAAAATAGGGATAAACATCAAGGCCTCTCACCTGTACCTGACAGGGTCTTTATTGAGTTTTTTCCAACATACCTTAGTTACTACTTACCTATTAATTTTCCAAAAATTTGCCTTTATGACACTTCCCACCTTGCAGACTATAAAGGCTTCTCAGAAATTCCAGAATAGAGTTAAGACCTTCAAAAGGGCTCTCCAAAACGAATGTTCACCCTACCAGCTCTGAAGTGAGAGCCTCTGCTCAGGCTTCCTAAGACACATTGTGCTTGTTCTCACCTCAGTTGCTGTTACCTGCTGCTTCCTTCCAAACTCCTTTTCCCATCCTCTCCTTCTACTTGAAATCCGCCCCAGAGCTACACACTCATTTTCCTACCAAGGAAAAAAAAGGCCCAGAAAGGTTGTTTTACACCCACAAAACTAGCGATTGGGCCTTCTAGGATCCAACTTCTCATCAGTGATGCTTCTGCTAACTTAGATTCCTTCCTTAGCTCAGGACACGGAGCCTCTCTGAGCATCTGAGCCTCGTCATTCTAAGTGTGATCTGGGCACAGCACACAGGCATCACCAGGGGGTTGTTAGAAGGAATTTCAGGACCCACACAGACATTACCAAGTCAGAATCTGCATTTTAAAAGCTTCCCAGGTGACCCACAGGCACATAACAGTTTAAGTCTCACTGCTCTAGAAGACTGCTGTCCCCGAGCACGCCACTCCCATGCCATCTGTGTTCCATGAAAGACTGGGTTCCAAGGCTCCAACCGGGACGGTGGGTTTTTGTCGGGCATCCTAGTAAGTATAAATAGACGGAACTGTCCTGTCTAGGGAGCCACAAGAGAAAAGAAACACGGGATGAGTCTGTGTCAAAGTCCCTGAAAAGTACCAAGGACCCCAGAGAATCCCAAACAGTCAACAAGGCCAAAGGTCAGAGGAAGTTCGCAGCAGATCAGTCTTAGTTTGGACGTGGATGGAGCAGGAGTGACTGGAAGTCATGGTCAGCAGAGTCACAGGGACAGGGGAGAAACTGGACCACGCTGAGTCCAGTCCGCACCTGAGTGCAAGGTGCTCGCCTTTTCTTTCTAATGGTAGTTCTCAAACTTCAGCAGGGCTGGTTCAAACACAGCTGGCTGAACTTCCAGGCTGGAGTTTCTCATTCACTGGATCTGAGGTGGGGCTGAAGAATGTGCATTTTTTTTTTTTTTTGAGATGGAGTCTCACTCTGTGGCCCAGGCTGGAGTGCAGTGGCGTGATCTCGGCTCACTGCAACCTCCACCTCCTGGGTTCAAGCAATTCCCTGCCTGGGCCTCCCGAGTAGCTAGGACTACAGGTCCCTGCCACCACTTTTTGTATTTTTAGTAGAGATGGGGTTTTACCGTCTTGGCCAGGCTGGTTTTGAACTCCTGACCTCATGATCCAAAAGTGCTGGGATTACAGGCCTCGCAAAGTGCTGGGATTACAGACATGAGTCACTGTGCCTGGCCAAGAATGTGCATTTTTAACAAGTTCCCAGATGATGCTGTTGGTCTGGGGACTGCACGTGACAACCACTGGCTTAGAAAAACCATTCATGTTTTCATTTGAAAAAGGATAAGACTTGTAGGACCACACAGGGAGGGCCACATCCTTTGGGGTGTGTAATTACAAGATGACTTAGTCAATTCCATTTCTCATGTGCATGGTCTGCTTTGGCAACTTGATCATAAAGTCTCTGCAACTCAAGGTCATGGTAAACTATTGACTTGAGGGAAGGTTTTCTTCTTCTTGCTCCTGAAGGAGCATAATGACTGACGGAAAGGAAGACGCAGGAAGCTGCTCATCACCATGCTTCTGTTGCAGAGTGTACCACCAAAATCAAGCCGAGGATCGTTGGAGGAACTGCGTCTGTTCGTGGTGAGTGGCCGTGGCAGGTGACTCTGCACGTCACCTCACCCACTCAGAGACACCTGTGTGGAGGCTCCATCATTGGAAACCAGTGGATATTAACAGCTGCTCACTGTTTCTATGGGTCAGTACCATGCCTGTTTTTACTAGTTCATCGTCCTCACATATTTATAAAAACTATTACTAGCATATTAGGAAATAAACACTTTAACCAATTAAATTGTCTTATTTGCAAAATTAATTAATTCCTTCAGTGGAAAAAAGGCAGAAAGGAAGAGCCCTTCATGGTCTACCAGCATCAGAACAGGTGCAGATACCTGCTGCTTCACTGCATGCGATTCTGCTTCCCATTTAAGCATATCCGCACCACGAGGGGTCTTCATGGTATTCCCTGCAAGAGCACACCTCTTTCTGCGCCTCACTCTGTGCACTGCATATATACTGGCAGAAAATATCAGTAACAGTTGTGCTCAAATGCGCCTGGAACTAAACTCACAGAGAATTTTCCATTCTCTGAATCAAATTTCTAGTGGTGTGTGTGTGTGTGTGTGTGTGTGTGTGTGTGTGTGTGTTTAAATACAGAAAGAGGCCAGGCATGGTGGTTCATGCCTGTAATCCCAGCACTTTGGGCAGCTGAGGTGGGAGGATCCCTGGATGCCAGGAGTTTGAGGTCAGCCTAAGCAACATAGTGAGACGCTGTCTCTAAAAAATATACAAAAACTAGCTGGGCATGGTGGTGTGCGCCTGCAGCAACAGCTGCTCAGGAGGCTGAGGTAGGAGGATCGCTTGAGCCCAAGGGTTCAAGGGTGCAGTGAGATACTACAGTGCCGCTGTGGTCCAGCTTGGGCAACAGAGGAAGGCCCTATCTCTAAGTAAATAAATAAAATACAGAAGGAGTTCTGTATGCATCCTCAATTTGGATTCCATACTTAGGTCACTTTCAGCATTGGCCAAACATAAAGGCTCCAGCTGGAAGGATACATATTCCAGGGAAGTGAAGTCAGACAAACTTCCTGTTTGCTACTTCGTAGCATCCGAGTTGTTTCCAGACACAGTTTTATGTGGTTTTAGTATTAGGGTTTCTCTTTGTTTTGTTTTAAATCAATCTGCAGCGCACGCATATTAAACTCAAGAACACATGTGAGGTCAAGAGTCCCCTTTACCTGCCACAGCATAAGGGAATGGAGTACCAGAAAGGCTATGTGAGTTTCTCAGCGTCACGGCTAGTCACTGGCAAAGCTGAGACGAAACCCAGTGGTTTTGTGTGTGTGTGTGTGTGTGTGTGTGTGTGTGTGTGTGTGCTTGTGTGCGTGTGTGTGTGTGCGTGTGTTGGAGCATGGAACAAGTACTCATTCATTTTTTGTGTATAATGGATTTTCTTGATAGGGTGAATATGTTTTTTATCCTGAAAAATCTTAAGATAAAATCTGTTTTCCACCTGAATGTCCATCACTGGAAGAAAATACTAGTAACAGTTAAATAGTCACACACTTAAAAATGTTTGGGATTGTTTTTAGTAAAGGAAATTTCTTTCCCTCTGCTGTTTGCTCCTTAGGGTAGAGTCACCCAAGATTTTGCGTGTCTACAGTGGCATTTTAAATCAATCTGAAATAAAAGAGGATACATCCTTCTTTGGGGTTCAAGAAATAATAATACATGATCAATATAAAATGGCAGAAAGTGGGTATGATATTGCCTTGTTGAAACTGGAAACAACAGTGAATTACACAGGTATGGAGAATTTTATTTGGAACGTTGTCTCGAATGGTGAACTGGATAAAATGTTTACCACTGCTAGACTTACAGCCTGACCCTGCCAATCTCTCCGCATTATCATCATGAAAGGGAGAGGCCTGGGGTACTAGCCATTCATTCTGTTCAGGCTGACGCACTTTCCTGGTTATTGAAACTTATCTGGGGACTGTGGGGGAAGAGATACGTTTTCCTCAGGTTTCTCCAGGTGCGTAGAATGACATCATTTCATAATACATAGGAAGAGTAAAGATAAGGTAGTCTAAAGATAATTCAGTAAAGATAATTTAAGGCCAAAGGATGAAGGTCAGAGCAATTAAGCAGCTTGTGCAGGCTGAGAAACTGAGTTGGATGGAGGAGTCACTGGGGAGGGTGAGCCTTGTCCTCTCATCCTGGCATGGGTGAGATATCATGCTGAACCTGAGGGAAGAGAATATATGACAACAAGGCAAAAAAAAAAAAAAAACGAATATAATAAATACATAAAATGCAAATGACGGACAGTGAAAGGAGAGAGTCTCTTCTGGAAAAGAGGATATATTTGGCTTCTGATATTTAAACCATGATTTTTAAAATTTAGATTCTCAACGACCCATATGCCTGCCTTCAAAAGGAGATAGACATGTAATATACACTGATTGCTGGGTGACTGGATGGGGGTACAGAAAATTAAGAGGTAAGAATGATGTTTTTATATGTGCTCAATCCTAAAAATAAAGAATGTAACCTTTTCTGCCCTATCAAGTCATGTAGCTCAAGCACAAGTCAAGACACATTATTCAATTGCAGGAAGAGGATTAATAGAGATGGAGACGCAAAAGTCACCCAACTGAGGCTGACACCTCATCTGTTTGATTGGAAATTTTAAATACGACTAAACCTCTTTAAAGACTAATTATGTTTAATGAAGTTTAATGTGAAGCCTAGCACTTTTCAGTAAATGTTCTAGCCTGCTATCCAATTACTTTCTCTGGGAAGTCATTCCAGTTAGAGTCATAATTAATTTTTGAACTTAATTAACATTAACAAAATGGTACATGCAATAGTGGGAATAACATCGTCTTCATACTTGTAATTATAAAAGGTCTGTGAAATAAACCTAACATTTTTTCTTTCTAGATTTTTATATAGGCATGATTTTTCTTTTTTTTTCTTTTTTTCTTTTTTTTTTTTTTTTGAGGCGTAGTCTCGCTCTGTCACCCAGGCTGGAGTGCAGTGGCATGATCTCAGCTCACTGCAACCTCCACCTCCCAGGTTCAAGCAATTCTCCTGCCTCAGCCTCCCAAGTAGCTGAGACTACAGGCTTGAGCCACCACACCGGCCATGATTTTTACTTTAAATATATGCGGCTGGGCGTGGTGGCTCACATCTGTAATCCCAGCACTTTGGGAAGCCGAGGCAGATAGATCACCTGAGTCAGGAGTTCAAGACCAGCCTGGCTAACACGGTGAAACCCTGTCTTTACAAAAATACAAAAATTAGCCGGGCATGATGGCAGGTGCCTGTAATCCAAGCTACTCGGGAGGCTGAGGCGGGAGAATTGCTTGAACCTGGGAGACAGAGGTTGCAGTGAGCCAAGATCACGCCACTGCACTCCAGCCTAGGAGACAGAGTGAGACTCTGTCGCTCTCTCTCTCTCTCTAATACATATATATATATATATGCATATATGTTTATATGTATTATAATATGGTTATTCCACAAACAAACCAAATTTTTTTTTCAGACAAAATACAAAATACTCTCCAGAAAGCGAAGGTACCCTTAGTAACCAATGAAGAGTGCCAGAGGAGATACAGAGGACATAAAATAACCCATAAGATGATCTGTGCAGGCTACCGGGAAGGAGGGAAGGACGCTTGCAAGGTAACAGAGTGTTCTTAGCCAATGGAATATCTTAAAATTGAAATGCTTAATGTATTTTTAAAAGCAGACTTCTGCCAGTGAGCAGGGAACACAGTGTATTCATTCAACTTAGACTGAAATCTAAAACGAGGAGACTGGATGAATGCAAGCACCCAGGCTCTTTGGAGTATATTAAAGGGTGAAGACAACATTTTAGGCAAAATCGGCTTGAGCAAGATGTCCTGAAGATGGGAAGCATCTGAGTTGATGTGTGTGCCTTTTCTTGTCTCCCCTTGTTCTAGGGAGATTCGGGCGGCCCCCTGTCCTGCAAACATGACGAGGTGTGGCACCTGGTAGGCATCACGAGCTGGGGTGAAGGCTGCGCTCAGAGGGAGCGGCCAGGCGTTTACACCAACGTGGTTGAGTACGTGGACTGGATTCTGGAGAAAACTCAAGCAGCATGAACGCATCCCCAGGGGCCATTTGAGTCCATGGAGCACAGAGGACTTGCTGGGAGAGGGTGCTGATGTCACTGAGGAAGACTGTGCCGGCCTGCTTCCTGCACAGTAACACCCGGAAGGGGCTTGGTGCTTGTAAGAAAATGTCAAAAGAAAACCAGCTGTCACAAGCTGTTGTTTCCAAAACTCCCGCTCTATATTCATTGTACATTGTTTCAGCATCCGGTCTCCTTGTTTTTGATTGCACTTCTACGGAGCCCAAGAATTACCATAAGGCACTATTTTTGAAGATTAATATATAGGGAAATATACCAGAAAATAGCCAAGTAGTGGCAGCAGGGATCAGATAGAAGAACTGATCAAAGAAGCCACTATAAATAGATATGGTCAATGGAAAATGAAAACGGGAAGAAAGGAGAACAGAGACAGTCATCATCATTTTGCAGAATCTACACTCTGCCCATGTGAACACATGTCTTTTGTAAAGAAAGAATTTGATTGCATTTAATGGCAGATTTTCAGAATAGTCAGGAATTCTTGTCATTTCCATTTTAAAATATGTATTTAAAACTCAGTTTGGGTAGACACAAGTTAAGAGTGAATGAGAAGATACCAGAATTTCTGTATAAAAGAGGATTATGAGCAGAAATTTACTTGGAAGTGGTGCCTTAGGACCAACCCTAACATACACTTTCCTGAAAAATGATTTGTGATGGATTGTATATTTATTTAAAATATTTTGGGAGGGGGAGGCTGATGCAGATGGGGAAGCATGGTCAAACCTCCCTAAGACAAGCTGCTACTGTGACTGTGGGCTCCCAGAGAGCTAGAGCACATGTTTATTTGACAAAAATCACCAGGGACTGCATTCATACTACAGAGAAAAAACAATCTGGGAACAAATGGATGGTTACAGTCAAGTCTTCAGCAAGCAGCTTCCTGTATTCTAAGTACTGGGATTTTCTGTTTAGTGCAAATATTATCTGATTATTGTTGTGATCTAGTGCAATAACCTAGAATTTGAACTGTCACCACATAGCTTTCAACCTGTGCCAACAATTCATCCAGTTTAAAAAAAATTTTTTTTTGAGGTGAAGTCTCACTCTGTTGCTTGAGATGGAGTTCATTGGCATGATCTCAGCTCACTGCAACCTCCACCTCCCGGGTTCAAGCTATTCTTCTGCCTCAGCCTTCCAAGTAGCTGAGATTACAGGCACGCACCACCATGCCTGGCTAATTTTTGTGTTTTTAGTAGAGACGGGGTTTCACTATGTTGGCCAGGCTGGTCTTGAACTCCTGACCTTGTGATCTGCCCACCTCAGCCTCCCAAAGTGCACTGGCCATGAAAAATATTTATTGAACACAATTATGTAACAGCATCATGGTGAGCAAACAGATATGGTCCTGGCTTCGTGAAGCATATACTCTAGTTAACATGAGCAACAAAATAAAATCATCACACAAAATCTGTAAGTTCAAGCTGAAATGAGCGGCTGCACAGATTCTATGACATGAGAAAGGAAGAAGGACATTTTTCACCAAGTTCAAAGACTGGGACACAAGAGAATTTGTCCTGAGGAAGAGAAAACAAAATCAACAACAAACAAATGAAAAACCCGGAAGAGCAAAATGACGGTCGGGCGTAACGGGGCCTATCAGATCCAAAATGCTGATAGCTTCAAACCAAACTGGAATTGAAAATCAGAGTGCCCTCAAGACAATACTATCTTATTAACATTACTTTATTACCTTAGCAGACTGGAAGCAACACTGGACACAAAAAAGGGTTTGGATGTAATTTTTCATAAGAAGAGATCTTTCTGTAAAGTCTTTCCTGAGAAGCTTATTAATTGAGAAAAACACATATTTTTGATTTTAGCGTTTAACTTTGTACAGTGTCTTAATTTTTGAAGAGCTAGTATATGCCTATGATTCACTAATGGAAATACTATGAGACATAAAATATGCACTAAGAAGATCTCCTCTCCTGTACAAGAAGAATGCACGTTCTACACATCACGTAGCACCTTCTTTCTTCCATTCTGTCTGGGCTCATTTCTCATTGACGGGGGATGTTTCTGATGGGTACAGAGAGAGCTTCCTCTATCTTGGGGTATTTCTGATGCGTACAGAAGGGCTGCCTCTGTCCAAGATGGAAGCTGGGTGTTTACAGCAGGGATTCCACACTTCATTTAACCAGTCCCTGCGGAAGGACACTTGGGTTGTCTTCAGTCTTTCCCTCTTTCATACATACGCAGGAAAATTTGTAGGATAAAGTCCAGATGTAGAATTGCTGAAGGCAAAACAAAATGAAAACAGCAGATGCGTCTGTAATGTTGACTGTTGCCAAATTCCATTGCAAAAATTGGTAGCAATTTTCTCTCCCGCTAGCAATGTAAGAGAGGGCCATGTTCCAGCTACCATAATACCGCACTTAGGAGTTTTTGACAATCTGATAGGTGAAAAAAGGTATCTCACTGTAGTTTATTTTGCAACTCTCTTATTATGACAAATTAATATAAATGGCATTATGTTAATTTGGTGTCTAAGATCACCAAATCACCGATTCAGTTTTTACTTAAATACTAATTTGGTAGATATCACATAGACAAAAATAGAGTATATTCCTTGCATTCATGTAAACATGGTAAGAATTCTTGCCACAGGAACAAAACAAACGTTCCAGAGCTTATGTTGTTCAGCCTCGGAGTGGCCCGGCGTCAAGGACATTCTGGCTGTCCAGCCTTCTCCCTGTGTGTTATGAACATAAACTTGGGGTACAAGTGGCCTCATCTCCAGTTCCAGGGGTGGATCCTGATTCACACACATTCCCCTGATGGAATCCCACCCTCTTTGCTCTGGGAATCAGCTCCAGGCAGTACAGGCCAAGGCAGTGGGCACCTGCCTTCACCCCCCACAGTGACAGGCTCAGAGTCAGCAATCTGGGCAAAGGTTGAGAATTTGGACATGCTGTCAGAGTAAATGCTTTCTCTTTCCCCTCCACATGAATGAGGAAGTGCTGGCCTTGGGGGTGGTGGCACTAATGATGAGAAGCCAACCAAGGACTCTGATGCCCGGATAGAGAGTCTGAGGTTCACACCAGTTCTGGGCTTTCCTCTTCCCCAGCAACGACCCCTTTCACGTGTCAGCTGGCACGCAGTGGGTTTTTCATTACTTTCAGTAGAAACGTCCTGTGTGCCAGGACTCGTGTTACTGATCACAACCCCGATTCAATGAAATGTAATTGACATTTAGTAGGCACACCTTATCATACTATTCTATGGGACACAGTTTTGTTTTTTCCAATTTTGAAAGTTGGAATTTTTCTGGAGTAGTTTTGATCCTAAACCCTCAGAGAAAGGCTGTCTGGGAGTCACTCTAGGGCTGGCTCACTTTCTGACATGAGCGGTGCTCGTGGCCAGCCGGCAATGAGGCCACGCTTGTGACGAACCCTGTGGTTCTCACCTGCAGTACCTGGGGCACCAGTAGGTAGCCATCGCTGTACGCTCTAAAGAGGGAAACTCAACTTTGGAATGAGAATCGTACATTTAATAAAGGCTTCTGAAATCATAAATTGACACTATGCATGACTCACTTAGGGCCTTAGCTGCTGTCCTGCCTCCTGAAAGCGTCGGAGGAAACGTCCCCCATTTGGCTAAGGGGCACGTCTGCATCTCACCTGCTCAGGTCTCCTCCCTTCGTCACCCTTTGTTCTGTGATTTTCCACTTGCGTCACCAGGCTCCATCAGAATAGGTCTTTCCCTTGAAAGACCCTTGAAATCCCTGCGACAGGATTTTCAACATTCTGGCTGGCACTGTCCCAGAGCTCACATGTAGAGAATTTCCCGACGGCACGGAGGCTCCCACAGCAGTTAACCTGGGGTCAGGGCAGTCTTCTCTTTGAATGTCCTTTCCACAAGATGTCTGTGAGATCACCCGTCACCCAGGACAGCTGCCCTTTGTCCACGCAGAGGTGGTGGCCACAGGATCACTGCTTCCCAGCGTGCCGTGAGCACACCCGAGCTCTCCGACTTGCTTCCCGCGTGTTGTATACACGCGTGATCATTCATCACGGCAGGCCAGGCTTCCTTTAGGAGAACATTTCTTCCTTTTCCAAGGCAATCCCACGAACTAAAATTAACCATTTAGAGCAATTCTTCAATTAGGAATGTCTGTGTGTGTGTGTGTGTGTGTGTGTGTGTGTGTGTGTGTGTGTGGTGTGTTTGAGAGACATAGAGGATGAAAACGAAAATGACCAGTTCTGATACCTGTAACACTCATGCCCTCCAGCTTCACTGCCTCTCGGGTCCCCGGGTTTCCTCCTCTTTAGATGCTGTGTCACTTTCCTGTGGCTTCCGTACGTATTACCACAGCCCACCAGGGTGGCTGAGTAGCACACATCTGTCCCCCGCGGCCCTGGAGGTTGTAATGCTGGAACCGCGGTGTTGACAGAGGACCCTGCCTGCCTCTTCCACTTGGCCCTCTCCCATGTTTCTTCTCCCTTTCTCATAAGGAAACGAGTAATATTGGTTAAGGGCCCTAACCTCTGTATGCAGCAGGTACTATATGTGGCATATAGTATACAGCTTACTGTCATTTCCCATTCAAGTCTAACTTTCAGAGAAGAGACTCTGTTCTAAATGCCTCCCACAGTAACTGGCACAAGATAGTATTTAACAAACGAGTTCCCTCTCTGTTGCCATTGGGTATCAGGCAATTGTCTCAGAAATAACAGCGTGTGCTAGAATCACTGATGGAGAGAATTGTTTGCATATGTGTTTACCTCATCTACCCAGAGAGGTGTCAAAATTTATCTTATATGTATGGATGCAGCTTTTCTACCGCACCGAGCACTCCCCAGGAAACACGGGCGTGCTTTGTAACCACCAGCAACTTTCAAAGGACAATGCTGTGCACAGGTGGAAATTTTCACATCCTGTGATGACTGTGTGGATCCCCTCAATGCTCAGACACTGTCAAAACGGCAGTCAGAACGGGTCCCATGAACTTGGATGGGAGCTTGTATTAACAAACAATACAGACTAGAAAACCTTGGTCATTCCATGGCAAACACTATCAAACAGCACAGAAGTAATGGGTTTGGGAGTTTTTTGGGTAAGTTTCTGCTGCCACCATTTGAAATAATTATCTGCACTATTAGAACTGGAAAGTAGTAAAGAAAAAAGACAAAAAGTGACTTCCTCAGAAACATGTATGTAATTGAGCAAATTAATATTTTATCTGAGTGAATCTGAATATATTTCTCAAGTAATCACTTCATTGAAAATAAACCTGTTTCACGGAAACAGAAAACCAAATGCCGTATGTTCTCACTTGTAAGTGGGAGCTAAACGTTGGGTACTCACGGACAGAAAGATGAGAACATCTTCTAAACTCCAGCAGCTTCCAGCACAGCACCGGGAGGGGCCGAGGGCTGGAAAATGACCTATTGGGTATTGTTCTCTGCCTGGGCAATGCGATCATTAGAAGGCCAAACCCCAGTGTTATGCAATATACCCATGCAATGAAACTGCATGTACACACCCAGGATCCACAATAAAAATAAAATAAATACACAGAGAAAATAAAGGCCCTTAAAATAATTGTTCAACATCATATCTATTTCATCATGTTTGTTATTTGGCAAGAAAAATCAAGATAGGTCTATTTTTCAGATTTGAAAATTAGTTTTTTAAAATTCAGATTCCATTTTATAAATGAGATGTTTGTGATACAATGGGCAGCCTTTCGTATTTTATCTGGCAATCAGTAGATGAATTAGCAGCATGTTTATGGCTGCGCTGGTGTCTATGAAATAGTAGACAGCTAAATTAAATGCTTAGATTCTCAATTTGCTCATTCGACTTTAGCTGAATTCTGAGTATTATGCGTTTGTATCTACGGTTCCCGTCTTCTCCCTCCTCCTGCTCAGGGTATTAACACTCACGTTGCCAGCTGTGGTGGTGCATGACTATAGTCCCAGCTACTCAAGAGGCTGAAGCAGGAGGATGGATTGGGCCAGGAGTTTGAGACCAGCCTGGGCAACATAGTGAGCCCTCATCTCAAAACGACAACAACCAAAAAAATAAAAATAAAAACCTCATGTAAAGAGAGTACCCTCTGCTACCCCTGCAGATCAGAATAACATAACAAATTCAAAGTTGCCCTGGTTTCCAGTCAAATCTACTGCTTCGATTTTTGGCATTGACCAAAGTGCTCATAGTAGGAAGTAACAAGACCAATGGAAGATGCTATTTGGTACGGTAATTGTTGGAGACCCATCAGCTGTTAGAGCGGAAAGAGACTTTAGCCATCATTCCACAGAAATGAAGCTCCAGGGGGGGATGTGACCTCTCCCAGCTCACACGGCCAGTTAGGGCGGACGCTGAGCCCAGAAAATGTGGGTCTTCTGAGCCTCAGTTCTTCAGGGGCCAGTTTAAACATGAAGGGAAGTTGGGTACTAGAGTTCATGGAATAGCAGTTCCTCTGTCAGGCCTGCGTCTCTTTGCTGCTATTTATGTATGAGAAAGAATCGTGTTTCTGAGACACCACACTTATCACCAAAAGGCACGTTTTGTTGTGTTGCTGTCGGTCTGCCCTCACTGCTGGCAGTGAAGGGAGGCTGCCATCCTCAGAGCCAGGACCTGTGGTTCTCCTTCCTGCTTCCTCTGAACCCCAGCAGCTTCCAGCACGGCATCGAGGAATAGTGAATGTGGACATATTAACAATTATGTGAATGTGAAGCCCAATTAACAAACCCACAGAAGGTATGATCATAAGAACATCACTTACGTCATTATCATTTAATTCTATCCAAAAAGAGTTAAAATGGACATTCTACAGTTAAGTGAACAGTCTGTTAAATGAATCACATTGACATAAAATACAGTGGGTCCAACCAGCAGTGATTGCTGTAGTTAATAATATCATCTTGATTAACAAGAATGAGAAATAGAATACAAATAAAACTATCACCATACTCACGTCTCTCGGGATCCTGCTATGCGCTGTGCACCATGATGTGGGCTTTCCTTCTCACCAGCGCTGTGAAAGGAAGGTATTATTATTATTCCCTTTATAACAGTCCATGTGACTGTGTTTACAGGTGGAAAAGACAAGAATCTGCCAGTAAATATTTTCAACCCAATTCTCCATTTCCCCACTAGGTGGCACTTTTATACCTCGCTTTGCTCCAGTTTTGAATCATAGCAGATGGGCAGAACCACTTAATTTATAGTATGTTTAAACAAATCCTATGTATATATAATATCTGGGAACATTAAATCAAATAAACTGCTTCCATTCAATTACGCTTTCCTTTTCAAATATAACTGTTGTAAATATCTGGTCCCTGGACGGCAGGTTTGCCCTTCCACCAGATGCTCTGGGCCCAGCTCTGGGCCCTTGCTCCTGCACTGACCGCCCAGCTTGAGCCCCAGGGCCAGGTCCACGGTGCCCGGGGCACGGCGTTCTGCTGGGCTCTGGGCTCAGGGCTGCTTGGGCCCTCTGCAGCTTCCTCTGCACTGCTGCCTTCCCCGCAGCCCCACCCCTGCTCACTCAGCTCCTTCACCCCTTCCCTCATGAACTGGGAAACAGCATCTCCACTCTTGAGCCCACAATGCCTTGTTAAGGCTGTGTTGTATTTTTAAAACAAACAAACATAAGCATTTGAATACTGAAGGCTTAGTGATAACAAAAATAAATAAATCTACCCACTACTCCCCACACAATCACAACACACGCACAAGCACATATAAAACATATATTCACACACATGAAACACAGAGAACACAACATACACGTACACACATGAAACATGAACACAAAACAGCACACACATGAAACATGCACACAAAACAACACATACGCACACAAAACACAACACACAACACATACACATACATGAAACACAAAACGCAACACACATACACACATGAAACACATACCAAAAACAACACACACATACACACATATGAAACACATACAGAAAACAACACACACACGAAACACAAAACACACATACAGGATACACACAAAAACCACAACACATACACACACGAAACACACAGAAAACAACATACACATACACACGTGAAACATGCACACAAAACAACACATACGAAACACACACATAGACACGCATAAAAACACATGAAAGACACACGAAACACACAGGAAGCACACACACGCACACACCGGGAAGTGGAGATGGACAGGCTCACTCCCAGACCCCAGGTCCCCGAGGGCCCCACGGGGCACCTCCAGGTTCTGCGCGGCTGAGGCTTGGCCCATTTTGTGACTGTGACACCGGAAGCCTCCTAGGGACAAGCTTCGCCCGGCATTTGGCCGTCCCCTTCCTGCGCACGGAGGGAAAGCTGAGGTGCGAACCGCCCTGAGTGGGGGCGCAGTGTCTCATCGGTCGGCGCGCTGGCTAGCGGCTTGCAAGAAGGCGAAACGGGCGCAGCCAGCCTGCGGGACGGAGCCGCGCGTGCTCCGCAGAGGGCGTCGTGCTCCCCGGAGGGCGCTGTGCTCCGCAGAGGGCGCCGTGCTCCGCAGAGGGCATCGTGCTCCGCAGAGGGCGCCGTGCTCCGCAGAGGGCATCGTGCTCCGCAGAGGGCGCCGTGCTCCTCAGAGGGCATCGTGCTCCGCAGAGGGCGCCGTGCTCCTCAGAGGGCATCGTGCTCCGCAGAGGGCGCCGTGCTCCCCGGAGGGCGCCGTGCTCCTCGGAGGGCATCGTGCTCCTCGGAGGGCGCCGTGCTCCGCGGAGGGCATCGTGCTCCTCGGAGGGCATTGTGCTCCGCAGAGGGCGCCGTGCTCCCTGGAGGGCGCCGTGCTCCTCAGAGGGCATCGTGCTCCTCGGAGGGCGCCGTGCTCCGCGGAGGGCATCGTGCTCCTCAGAGGGCATCGTGCTCCTCAGAGGGCATTGTGCTCCTCAGAGGGCATCGTGCTCCGCAGAGGGCATTGTGCTCCCCGGAGGGCGCCGTGCTCCGCAGAGGGCGCCGTGCTCCTCGGAGGGCGCTGTGCTCCTCGGAGGGCATCGGGGCGCCGTGCTCCTCAGAGGGCATCGTGCTCCGCAGAGGGCGCCGTGCTCCGCGGAGGGCGCCGTGCTCCTCAGAGGGCGCCGTGCTCCTCAGAGGGCATCGTGCTCCTCAGAGGGCATCGTGCTCCGCAGAGGGCGCCGTGCTCCCGCGAGCACAACAGGGCAAACATTCACACGGAAGTGTTCTTTTGGAATGAATTTCTGTTCAGGAGCTCCCTTTTAAAGTCACCCTAAGCATACCGGTTGCTACACAGGGCAGAATTAAAAGATGCAAATATCAAAAATAGTCGAAACTCTCAGACAAACCGGTGAAATTCACTGTCCTACCTATTATCCCATTTATCCAATGCTCATCATTACAAATTGAAATCCAGGCCCGAAACTGTCTATTTTCATGACCTGTAGAGTGGGAAGAAGGAGGATAGGGTGCAGGCAGGGGTGTCTGAAGGCATAGAAGTCTCTGCCTGGGCATTAACAAGATGACTGGAGAAATCAGACAATTGCACCTGGGGGCATTGATATCTTTTATCTGCACGTCAGACTTAGTCTTATGAGGAACAAAATTGAGTTGAGACTCCTAACTGATGTTCAGGTTCACTGCCAGCACTCCTCACCCATACCAGGAAACGCCCTGTGTTCCAGTGGGCGACCCATGCAAGCCCGACCCCCAAAGCCTGGGGATGCAGACAGGCCAGGGGAAGAGGCTGACAATTCAGATGCTCAGAAGGGAGCACTAAATAGGGACTCACCAATAGAAGCGTGTCTGGTGGTGGAGAGACGGTGGATTCCCACAGCTGTCCTCTAGAAAGCGGTGTTTCTATAGGGCAAGCTTTCATAGGACTGGTGCACCAGACCCTTTTGCGAAACTGCTGACCAGTGGGGAATTTAAATAGGCATCTTTATAGGGGTTGTCTATGCCACAGGTATTGTTTCTGAGGAACTAATTGGTGTGCAGGGGTCAAACAGTCACTTCAAGATGGCCTTACTCTTGCCAGGCACTGATCTCACCACTCAAAATCCTCAAAGGCCACTTTCTGGTGCACACATGAAAGGTCTCTTCTCTTCAGCTGAATCAAAACATTTGAAATTGGCTGTGTTTGTTTTCAAATCTGTTCAGGTCGGTTTTAACTGTTATTGTAAATAAATAATTATTTATAATTACATAAGCCCCAACCTGAAAGAATTCCCAATAACTAAAGCTGGAATAATTTGAGTGACAGAATGAATAATCTAGTATTGGATTATATCTAAGAATAAAAAATAAATATCCGTGAGTTCATACTCATACAAAATTATTGAATGAATAAAATAATGAGAGAGAAATATCCCATATAGGATTCCAAGTAACTTACACCATTACTCTTCTCTCAAGGAAGTGGAGCTTAACCCTCTACCCCTTGCTTAGGGAATTGTTTCCAAAGAGTAAAGCATGCATAGGAGTGAAAAGGTAATTTATGGAGGAGACACAGGCTAGTTGATGGGTTAACATCATTAGTGATAAGTCCTGTTGACAGTACGCACTGTTTAAACAACAGATTTATTGATATATAATTCACCTATACCCAAACTTCCATTTTAAATTATGATTTGGTGACTTTTAGTATATTCTCAGAGCAGTGTGATCATTAATCTAATTTTCTAACATCTTCATCACTCCCCAAAAGAAGCCTCATATCTGTTAACAGTCATTCACCCATCCATCCCAGCTCCAGGCAATCACTACTCTACTTTTGGTCTTTATAGATTTGCCTATTCTGAACATTTTATGTAAATGCAATCATACAACATGGAGTCTTTTGTGACCTGTTTCTTTCACCTTGCTTTCAAGGAGCAAGCACATTGTAAAGCTTGTACTTCATTCCTTTTTATTGCCATATAATAAAAGGAATTGCCCTTGTATAATTATACGCATTTTATTTATCCATTCATCAGATGGAAATGTGGGTTTTCTCACTTTTTGGCTATTAGGAATAATGCTGCTGTAAGTATTCATGCACGGGTTTTTGTGTGGACACATGTTTACCGTTCTGTTGAGTATATACCCAGGAGTGGAATTTCTGGGTCATATGGGAACACTGTTTAACATTTTGAAGAATGATGTTTTTGAAAGCAGCTGCACCATTTTACATTTCCACCAGCAATGTCTGAGGGCTCCAATGTCACCACATCCTTGCCAACATGGAGTATTCTCTGCCTGTGAATCTACGCTTTTCCCCACCACCTAAGGCATCAGCTAATGGTGGATTCTGAATCAAATTTTGCCCACTGTCTTTGCAAATAAAGTTTTATTGGAACACAGCCATAACCATTCATTGACACATCATGTATGGTTGCTTTTGCTGTATAACAACAGAGTTGAGTAATTGAAAGGGAGACCCTATGGCTCACAAAACCTAAAATATTTACTGCCTTGTGCTTTCCCAGAAAAGTGCACTGATCCCAGCACTGTGCTATACTGACTTTCATTATAATCATATGTGCCTCAAAGCCATTTGGAAAACAAATCATGCCACTGATTAAATGTGCCTAGAAGAATGTGCAGCACACACATAGACACGTGTGTGTATATACATATAACATATATATGCGTAAATATGTACGTGTGTATCAAGGTCCTTTTTCTGACAGTCTGCCTATGCATCATTAATTGTACCCTAAATTATTTCTCTATTTTGGTCTTAGAGGTTAGTCTGCTTTCCTTTCTCATTTTGGGTCTCATTTGAGCCCACTCAGCTCTTTTCCATCACTAATACATGAGAAATGTCTGCCTAGGTTGTGAAGGATGATGTAATGGTCCACACTGGAAGAAAAAAGGAAAGGCCGATTTCTAGAGAGCAAGACTGCTTTTTGGCAGAGCCAGTGACTTGACCAGAATGAAATGACACTGTGAATTTTCATCCCAGCAAAGGAGAAAGAAATCCAATTTAAAACTAACTTTGACTAGATTTTACTGCAAAATAGAAGATGATATTGAGCTAAATAATTCAAATTCTTATTGAGAACATAGAGAATGTGGGGGCATTCACTTTCTACTGTCAAGAGCCTGGTGATGTGATTTCAGCTGCTCCACCTTCCCCTGGCTTCCAGCCTCCCATGTGGCCAGCCTGGAAAACTGCCAGCACCTCCACACCCCACCCAGACCTCACCTGCTAGAGCACGGGCAGCAGGGATCCTCTCCTCAGCACATCATTTTTGGTCCATCAGAAAAGGAACATTAGAGAAGACTCTCAATACTACTCATGTTAGAATAGAGCCAGCTGCTTTTCTATTAAAAAAAAAAATGTCCAACTCACTTGAGATTTGTCAGAGATGCAGAGGAGGGGCTTTTGCTGCAGGGGTAATACCTTTCCATTTGTTTTCCTTCAGGAGTTTTCTCCAGCTCTTCCATTCAACACTGCACACCTGCCCAGCCCTGCCCTATGCAATGCTGTGGTGCTCCAGGGTTGCTGGTGGTCCTGCAGGGTCTGCAGTCACACAGGTCTCTCTGCAGGAGGCGTGGGGTCCTTGTGCGTCTCAGCCATGTTCCTCTCCCAGTAACTGGTCAAATGCAGACGTGAAAACAATGCATTTCAGTATTTATCGAATTACCCTATTTGCTAGCTGGCCCTTTCATTTTCAATTTGTTTTTACACATATTTGATACCTATGATGCGTAGGGTAAAGAGCTAGTTTCTAAGAGGCAAATAAAGAGAAAGCACTTCTGTTCCTGATAAGTAGTATTCTCTAATGAGAAAGTGGAAGGAGGACGGAAAGAAATTCACAAATAATTGTAATACAAGCAGAATCACGTTGCTCCCAACTCTGTCCACAGAAGGGTTGCTGGGTTCTCGAGGGCCTCTAGCTGGGCTGTGGGATGTTACTGCAATAGACATACGCCGTTCATTCATTTGCTCCCTCCTATCCTCACCTGCTTCTTACGCCCCAGCCAAGTCAAATCTCCCTCTTTCTCTTAAAAGTGTCACACGGCTTCAGTCTCTGGGGTACAGCACTTGTCATTTCTCTGCCTATCCGTTTGTGACCAGATCCACCTGCTTATATTTTTGAACTGAGTCATCAGTCACCTCCTCCGGGAAACCGTCGCAAGCTTTCTCAGGATGACTCCCTTCCTCCATGCGCCATTGTGTCCCTGGAGAACTTGCCACACAGCGTTGTGGCCAGAGGCTTGCATGTGTCCCAGTAACCCTGAGTTCATTGTTGTACCAACTCCCTGCACTTAACACAGTGTTCAGCTCCCTATAAACACTGAATCGAGGTTTGCTGATTATTGCATACAAGAATTGATTCACAAATCTGCAGCATCGGATATGAATGCAACCAAAGGAGTAAGATCTTGGCTATTTTGCAGAGTCCACAACCCTGAGAGCCAGGGAAGAACAACATACATTGAATTTCTGTGTATCTTATTTGTTTTATGTATTGATACAGGTGTGTACATGTTCCAGAGAATAGTGGGAGTATAAAATTAGACATACCCTCAGCTAGTCCATGGGAAGCTAACTATCAGCCAGGCGATTCTGGGGTAAATGTATATGGTCTTTGATTTAGAGACTTCTAGAAATTCATTTGGCACTCCATAGACTAGACATTAGCACCAACTCTCAATATTTTATCTTGTCTCAGACAATATTGCTTTAATTACTTCCAGAGTGGCGTTGTCCAGTAGAAACTTCCGCAGTTATGGAAATATTATGTAACTGTGCTGTCCAATGTCACTAGCCTCATGTGTCAGTTGAACACTTGTAAAGTGACTACTGCAACCAAGGAACTGCATTTGATTTAATTAAATTTAAATGTAAATGGCCTTTTGTGTCTAGCTGCTCTTGTATTGCGCAGCACAGCTCTAGAGATTTGGGTATACTATACCATCCTATCTACGTACACTAAACTTCGTGACTGTAGATGCTTGTGATGGAATAAGCTGGGCCCTGCAAATAAAAATTATTTTTGACATGGAGGTACCATGTGATTAAGTGCATTGATGGTAGCTAGGGCTGCATTAAAACTTTTAGAGGCACTAAAACCCTCATGCCCACTCCCTGCCCACATGCTATGTAGAATTAAGTAGATTTTTAAAATTTTAAACACATACACACGCACACACACACACACACACTCACATTTAACAACATCCTGTAAAGTATAACAAAGTCCTATAAAGTTTTAGATTTTCCTGTGTTTTAGCTTTTTCCATTTCAATGCATTTTAAACTTATCAAATACAAAATTCCTTAAAAGGCTAAGTGTTCCTGCTTTGCTAGTGCTCAAATCACCTGTGCCTGCCAGGCTAGACTGGCACTCTGGCACTAATATTGCTCAAGGAACAGCAGAGAGCTGTGAAGTGAAATTCACCAGACGGGAAAGACTCCATCTGAAAATGTCTCCGGGCCCAGGGGTGGAGTGAAGGGGGTTATAGAAAGCCAAGGTTCTGATTAAAATGGAAGTGATTTTTAGAAAGGCTAATACAAACATCCATTTATCATCTCTCAAATGCACAAAACTCCAAGGCACCATAGTTGTTCTCTCAAGTGGATTTCTTGTCTGCCAAAACTTTTTTTTGGACAAACTTTACACGGAAGCCTGCCATAGAGATGAGAGGCAGACAGGCTGCTGGGGAGGGCTGGAAGGAAGCTCCAGCTTCATGCATGTTCCTGGGAGCAGAAGCCCTTTGAGGAGATAAATTTCAAACCAATGAAATTTACTACTTGTTGGATAACAAATCCAGAAACTGGAGAAAGAAAACTGGAGATGCTGAAAGATCTAATGTTAATCCCGTCTCTAACACGTAAGACGCGTTGAACCTAGGCACACAATAAAGAAGTAAAATAATGAAAATGAAAAGTTATATTCATTTCTTCTTACCCCCAATATTTAATGTTTTCATTACTATAACATGGAATATTGCTCTGGTTAGATGAGATTTTCATATATTGTAACCAAATTTCTGACAAGTGTATGTCGTTTTAAAGATTACAGTAGTATTTAATGATATTGGATTTTACCCAATGAACAGGTAAAATAAAGGAAATGTATTCTATAGAATGATTACTTTATATGAGAACTACAACTACCCACACTATTCTTTCTGATATTTACATCTGAAGTATACTCTTTGACATTCAAATATTACAGAACCCTTTGCAATGGGTTGAATTTTATACAAAATGTTTGTTTTCCTCTGAGGGCAGCCAGGTTGAATTTTAAAAGGATTACTGTACCAGAAAACGTAACTTTTTTTTTTTTTGGCTTACAGAACCATCATGAAGATTTACTTAAATTGACCTTATTTGTAATTTATCCTGATCCTGAGCAATGGAAGTTTTAATACTTTGCTGCATTTAGGTCAAAACAGGTGGATCTTAAACAGTTGACCGTGATGGCATTTGTGCTCTGATTATAACAGCTGGTTGTTTTGTATTTCAAATGAATGTTAACATTCCAGCTAACAGCTCTTTGTTCTCAAGCAGGAAAAGGTCTGTAACCCTTTCCTCCCTCCTTGGGAATACCTGAAGCAAGCCCGGCCCTAAGCAGAACTCCTTGCAAACATCCACAGTTAAATTGGGGTCTTTCAGGGGTTGTCATGTACCAATTATGCACTGAGAAATGCTTTTAGCAAGCAAGATATTCCTGGTCTGTCTGGAACAGATTGTTTATTGTCAACAAACCTGTAATTTGTTGTTCAACTTGAACTAAACCTCAGAAGTTGGAGATGAGACTTAATATAACCAGGCTTTTACTGGTTTTTGGCACCTTTCTGGGGTAGGTTGATAGGGACTATAGGGAGCTCTCCTGACAGAACCGGACAGGATTCTCTGGCCACTGGCAATTGTGAAAGATTACTGAGGAATTTAGTACTGGAAATAGTGGTCCTGAAATGTCATTTCATTGCTGCTGGCTGCTCTGTACAGAAAAGTAATATCATCATCATCGTCGTCATCATGGCTGTGACAATGGAGCAGTCTGCCCTCTCCCCGTCTCCATGATCTTCTATATTTACGGAATATACATCTAAATGCAATATGATTCTTTTCATTCAGAACATCAATATGAGGGGCATGTATTCCACTGCCTATCTCTGGTGTGTGCCATGTCCTGAACTGCACAAGGGTTCAAGGACCTAAGAGGGAACGGTGGGGGATAAGAAAAGACACAGACACAGACATACAGAAAGCTGGGCCAGGCGGTCCAGGAGGTGAGGATGTCACTCTCTCCCAGCCTGACCTGTCTCAGTGTACTTTATTTTATTTGTTCACAAAGCACATAGCAGAGGCAGGGTGCAGTTACTCAGACCAGCCTGTGGTTGTAATTCTCATACTTCAGTTAACATACTTTAGCTAAAAACTCTCTTGCAGCAAGGTCAGTGAAAGCTGGCTATCTCTCTAGGCCCGTCTGTTCTTCTCCGAGACATACACATCCTCCTATTGCGGTTTCACTTCCCTGAAGTTCCCTGCCTGAAAGTTCACAGCAGCCTTGCTGCTGATCTCCCAGAGCAGGTGGGCTACTCTGGCTCCCTACACCTATCTATGTACCAGGCACTGGGCACTGAGAGGTTTACAGACCTTGGTTCTACCCTTTATGATCTAAAACAGCTGAAAGTATTGATATAGGGACACTAAAAACTAAATAGAGGCCGGGTGCAGTGGCTTACACCTGTAATCCCAGCACTTTGGGAGGCTGAGGTGGGTGGATCACCTGAGGTCAGGAGTTCGAGACCAGCCTGGCCAACATAGCAAAACTCTATCTCTACTAAAAATATAAAAATTAGCCTGACACGGTGGCACGCACTTGTAGTCCCAGCTACTTGGGAGGCTGAGGCATGAGAATCACTTGAACCCGGGAGGCAGAGGCTACAGTGAGCCAAGATTGTGCCACTGCACTCCAGCCTGGGTGACAGAGTGAGAATCTGTCTCAAAAAAAAAAAAAAAAAAGAAAGAAAAGAAAAAAAGAAAAAAAAACTAAATATAATTTATTGACATTACAGATATAATTTAATTTTAAATATTAAGAACACAATCAGGACAATTCTATGTTTTCCAAATCCATTACATGTCCCTCCTGGCACCCTGAAAAATCATGTTCCAGTTATGTGGGGCCGTGCACTCAGTTTGTGGTGAGTGGAATGAGGACAGAAATACCACTACATGGTAGAAAAGGCAAGCCTTACCTCTGCTGAGGCTATTCTGAGATATCAGGGTGCTCAGCTCTTAAGTGGAGCAGGAATAAATACATGCTGCTGGACATGATATACATTTCATGTAAGTCTCATTGACAATTAAGGCTGTTGTGTTCATTTGATTTAAAAGTCACAGAAAAATCCAACCTTCACTTGTCTTCAAACAAAGGAATGACTCTAATTGCACATCTGACTGGAAAATTGTAAGGCTGTGTTATGGCACTCTTACTGCCTTGTAGACACAGGCGTCCTGGAGCTGGTTCTCTGCTCTGCAGTTACCTGGCTCTCTTTTGATTCTACTTAGCATGGAAGAAGTCATGCTCAAGCAAATACTTTACATTTACTAGTGAAGATAGCTGCACAGGCTGGCACTTTTCTGACAACGGTAATGATCTCATTAGTTATTTTAATAGTTTAAATAGTGCCTTGGAGAGTAAGAAGATCTACTGTGAAGGGAAGAAGAAACACAGCTGAGTTGTCTTATTAATGAATTGAGCTGCTCGTTAGCTAATCTTCTCCAAAGTCTTTAATGATGTCCTGGTTAATAGCTGCTAGAAATACAGAAGTACTTTAATAGAGGGTTCTCAATCTAAAAGCTTTGCAGCTATAACACTGATTACTTTGTGCATCATAATAATAACAACTCAGCCAACCTTTCCTGTGTGCTTACTATGTGTCAGACACATGTAGGAATAGAGAATACCTGAAAAGACAAACAGCCTTAATTCATTTGGCTAGCTAATGGGTTTCTAACTCAAGTTACACATACATTTATTAAATCGGGTCAGTTGATGTAATTAGCCAACTGTTAAAAATTGTACAGATGGAGAGAGCTGGGATATCCCAATGGTCATAATTTATGAGAAGGAATACATCACACCTTGCCTCTATGAGGAAGAAAATTCATTTTTCACAGTCAGCGTAAATCTCCATCCTGAGGTAATAGAGAAGAGAGTTTGTGGTAGTTCTCTTGTTAATGTTGTTTCTCTCCTTAATCTTCCCACCTTGCATTTAAAACTCAATAAAAAAAATAATAAACAGTGACTGTAAGTCACCATGTTCTTTGTTACGAAAGAAGGAGACAATGTTTCACAATCCCTTAAAGCTGAAGTCTCTGATGCCTTCAGCAGCTGATTCAGGATACCTGGCCACTTGTCAGCTCCGAACCAGGATGCAGAGTAGGTCAGAGAGGTCGCCCCGTAGCGTCAGGTAGCAGCCAACAGTGCAGATGTGGGAAGTCAGACAGCCTGCACTGAATCACGGTGTTTACCTGTTAGAAATCGCAACTTTGCTCAGGTTAATATGTTTTCCAACATTTCACTTTCCTCATCTCTGAAAACGGAGACTAGCAACCGCCTCACCGGACCGCTGTGAGGACTAAATTCCAACCCAATGGCACATGTGATGTACTGGCATGCAGTAGCTTATCCAATGCATGGCAGCTAAGATTTTGTGTTTATCATTAATAATGGGAGTATCACTTGGGCCAGTTCACCTCAGTGATACTCTGCTTCAGTTTCCTCTGCCTAAGATTTAGTGACCCTCCTGCCAACCAGGATTTGAACCCTGCCCAAATTTCTGTGCATATTTTTTAAGCTTTGCCAAACTCCTCCCCCGCCCACCCATCCAGGGGCTGGTCCTACCTTTTTACCCCTGACGATATGACAATACCATTACCCACTCCCTCCTTCCCATCTGCCCCCTGCCACCACTGACTGTATTTCCATCATGGGCGAAATCATCAGAATAATGCTGATGCCACTTGCTTTTTAGTATCAGCAGACACAATGACTTCCTTCAGTATCCCTGCCCCACTTACCAGCTGAGCACCTCGGATCTCAGAAATCGCCTCAGCGGGAGCTAGGCTTCCTTGTTGTACAATGAATCGCCGAGCTGCCACAGTTGGGGGCACCATTGTGCTATGCTGGTTTCCCAGGCTTCCTCCCCAGCTTCTGTCTCCTTCCTGTTGGCTTCGGTCCTGGCATGCCTCACATATGAGCATTTTATGTTAGGCTGTGCCAAGAAATAAAAACAAATAAAAACTGCATCAAAGGAGGTTGCCATTTACTTTTCAACACAATCTTATGGTCCGCTCATTTCTCTACTTGGACAATGAACAGCAAACTTCCTATTTTACTTCTCTTTGTGTATCAGTAGACTTCTATTAATAAATGCCACTATAGCATCCAATTCAGTAATAGAAACCTTGTTTTATCCTATCTTATATTGGCTGGCTGGTGTAGACCGCACCACTGAACTCCAGCCTGGACTAGTTGTAACCTCTGTCTTCTAGTTCAGGACATTCTCATGCCTCAGCCTCTCGCAAGTAGCTGGGATAACACCACTGTACTTGGCTATTTGTTTTGCATTTTCTGAAGAGAGGGGGTCTTGCTATGCTGCCCAGCCTGGTCTCAAACTCCTGGGCTCAAGCAATCCTCCCACCTCAGCAGCCATTGTTAATCATAATTTGTAATTATTAGAGAACTCCAGAAATGTACATGAATTTGGTGATAATTTACTCTGATAATATATAATATAAAGATAATACAAATCCTGCCAGAATACTCTGTGGTTTCTTCTGCTTCCTAAATATCCTACATAAAACTACTAATACTTACAAAAGACTTCAATGAAGAATGAATTTCCCCCAGCTGAGCAGGCGTAATCTGGCTATGGCCAGAAGAAGGAGCTTTCTGAAGCAATTCTTAACGTGGAAGTAAATGAGAAGGCCTTATGCACAGGCCACCAAGAAAAAAGAATCTAAACAATTTAAGATGCTGTGACTTCCCAGGTGTGGGTGCATCGAGCTCACACTCCATCTACTCTCGGCACAGTTCACTTTTGTAACAAGAGCGTCTTTACATAATACAGGCAGTTGGTCTTGTACTCTGCTGGGCGTTCAGCACGGCGCCTGTCTCAGCAAACAGAGTCAGAGGGGTTAGCTCTGGTGTAGGATGCTAATTCCTGTTGTATGGGTGAAAATAGATCATTATTAAAAAGTCTTTTTTTGTTGCTGTTTGTTTGTTTTTTGAGACTTGAGTTTCACTCTGTTGCCCAGGCTAGAGTGCAGTGGCACGATCTCGGCTCACTGCAACTTTCACCTCCCAGGTTCAAGCAATTTTCCTGCCTCGGCATCCTGAGTAGCTGGGACTACAGGCGTGTACCACCATGCCCGGCTAATTTATTTATTTTTTTTGTATTTTAATACAGATGGGGTTTCACCATGTTATCAGGATGGTCTCAATCTCCTGACCTCATGATCTGCCTGTCTTGGCCTCCCAAAGTACCGTAATTACAGACGTGAGCTACCGTGCCTGGCCTAAAGTCTTGATCTGGCCTTAAAGATTCCCATGTTTTCTGCTAGAGCTAACACCTAGGGTTCCTCAAGCTGTGCACGATTGCTTTCTGTGTGTGTGCCTGTAGCCTCTAGGTCAGTAAATGTATCTACTCACTGCAGAATGGTTTTTTTCATAAAGAAAATATGAATATGCTAAACCACTTTAAATCAAGTTTGTCCAACTGTGGCCCAGGATGGCTTTGAATGTGGCCCAACACAAATTTTTAAATTTTCTTAAAACACTATAAGATTTTTTTGTGGTTTTTCTTTTTAGGTCATCAGCTGTCATTAGTGTTCGTGTATTTTATGTGTGGCCCAAGACAATTCTTCCAGTGTGACCCAGGGAAACCAAAAGATTAGACACCCCTGCTTTCTTTTTTTAAAATTGTTCTTTAAGTTCTGGGGTACATGTGCAGATCTTGCAGGGTTGTGGCACAGGTACATACATGCCATGGGGGTTTGCTGTCTCCATCCACCCATCACCTGCATCAGGCATTTCTCCCCATGTTATCCATCCCCAACCTCCCACACCCCACTGTCCCTCCCCTAGCTCCCCACCCCCCAACACACCCCAGTATGTGATGTTCCCCTCCCTGTGTCCATGTGTTCTCATTGTTCAACACTCTCCTATGAGTGAGAACATGTGGTGGTTTGTTTTCTGTTCTTGTGTCAGTTTGCTGAGAATGATGGTTTCCAGATTCATCCATGTCCCTACAAAGGACACAAACTTATCCTTTTTTATGGCTGCATAGTATTCCATGGTGTATATGTATCACATTTTCTTTGTCCAGTCTATCGCTGATGGGCATTTGGGTTGGTTCTAGTCTCTGCTATTATAAATAGTGCTGCAATGAACATACGTGTTCATGGGACACCCCTGCTTTCAGTGCTTCTTGGTGCTCTTAGGATAAAGACCCAGGGCCTTCCCATGGACTCTGCACCTGACACAGACTGGCCTGCATGCCCTCTCCAGCCCCTCTCCTACCACATGCTGCTGCCCCTGGCCTTTCATTCTCCAGTACAGTCACCTCTCAATGCCCGGGGTTCCCTACTCCCATGAGGCCTTTTCCATCTCTTCCAGAAACCCCCTCTTCCTTCCAGCTATGCCTCCGCTGCCACTTCCTCAGGAAGCTGTTTCTGCTCTTTCAGACCAGGTTCAGGTGAAATTGCTAGTGTGTGCTTTCTTCTACCATGTATCACTCCTCTGTCCCACTCACTATTTTTTTTTTTTTTTTTGAGACAAGCTCTGTCAAGCCATCCTCCAGCCTCAGTCTCCCAAATAGCTGGGACTACAGGTGCACACCACCATGACAGGCTAACTTTTGTATTTTTAGTAGAGATGGGCTTCCACCATATTGTCCAGGCTGGTCTTGAGCTCCTAGGCTCAAGCGATCTACCCACCTTGGCCTCCTAAAGTGTTGGGGTTGCAGGCGTGAGCCACTGTGACCAGCCCATTCAGCATGTTTCAACATGACACGCATCTGTGCAATGATGCAGTTCACATCTGCCTCATCTCACAAACTCTAAGCTTCATCAAGCCAGAGACAATGTTGATTTTGTTCTTTATAGTGTTTCCAGAGCAAACATGGTTCCTGGGATGAAGCAAGTCCCCAGTGACACATTTCATTAAAAGCAGAGAAGGATTAGAAGTTCATCAGGCTTGGTCGGGTGCAGTGGCTCACCTCTGTAATCCCAGCACTTTCGAGGCTAAGGTGGTGGATCACCTGAGGTCAGGAGTTTGTGACCAGCCTGGCCAACATGGTGAAACCCTCTCTCTACTAAGAATACAAAAATTAGCCAGGCATGGTGGCGCTGGCTTGTAATCCCAGCTACTCGGAAGCTGAAGCAGGAGAATCACTTGAATCTGGTAGGTAGAGGTCACAGTGAGCCGAGATCGCACCACTGCACATCAGGCTGGGTGACAGAGTGAGACTCTGTCTCAAAAAAAAAAAAAAAAAGAAGAAGTTCATCATCAGGCTTGATTTAACAGAGGAGCCAGGCCATCCGCAGTCAGCACCTCCCAGGCCGGGTCCCATTACCCCAGTTGCTCAGCTTTCTACAGCTGTGCCCTACAGTGGGCCACTCACCCTCAGAGCCCTCATGTCTCCAGCTGATTTTTGCTTGCAGTTGGCCCACTTCTGTTCATTATTCTGCCTGGAACCCTGCGAGTCATTGATCCCTCATTCAACCTGCTCCTGGGTGGTCATCACAGGCTCAGTGGGGGGCCTGGCTCCAGTCCAGGTTGCCCTCTGTAAGCACCAAGCTTGACACATGATAATTAATGTTGTTGCCAGGAAGCTCTGATGAAGCCATTCACAGACCCAGGTGATGGTGGAGAAAACGTCATTCTTTCTATAAATGCTTCCCACATCTCACTTATTTTCACTACAGGGAGCTTTTTGCTTTCAGGTTTTTGCCTCAGAGATTCATTGCTTTCAGGGAATTATCCTTGTATCAACTATTCTGTGACAGTTGCTTTGCATTGCTGCATTAATAATAATAAAAAGGAACTCATGTTTATCAAGAAAAAGCAAATGTTTAAACTTCAGAAGGATACATTGAAAAAAACTGATAAAAATGTTCAGAGATTGAGATTACATCTTCAAAGCTCTGGAGAGATGAAAAACACATTGGCTATTTACATATAGACAGATTATTTGGTAAGGTCAAGAGTACATCATTTCAAACTAAATGTTCTAAGATATTAACTGGCGTTTTTACCCATGTGGGTATCATAGGACCTCCAAGTGAGGCTCAAAGCTATCCGTTTATAGAAATGTATTTGTAGTGATAGTCCTGGCATAGCACAAATGTATCTGGAACTTGACCTGAATTATAAATTAATTCTTAATGCATTTTGCAAGACAATTCACTGCTTTTGGGAGTTAGGAGAAACTTTTTACTTTCTACAGGGTAGATCCAGTTTACTGCCTACTCCATCTCAGTACCCAGACAGCTGACTATCTGTCATGATGACCACACAGTAAATTCATGACCCTGTACCTCAAGGGAACAATTTGTACTATCAGGAAGCATTTCTGCACTTCCTTAGTCCACTCAGTCTCCCAACTGCTCACCTTCATCCTCCTCAAATTCCCAAAATGCCTCCACAATTCTCACAGTTTATTTTTAGCTCAATGAGAAAACACAGTTATCTTCAGAAGACAGTATCCTTAGTCACTCACCATCACAGTTCTAACCTGGCCACCCAAATACCCAAAGAGCCTACCTTGACTAATGTCACCAATCACATCAACTCCTCTACTTGTTCATTACACCACCCTCTCTCCCCTACCGAAGGACAGCATGACAGCAGTTGTCTCCTCTCTCCTCCATCACCATGTCTTTAATATCTACTGGGCATCCCATCAGCACACAAACATGTCATTATTTCTTCTGTTTAAAACACCTTCTCTTGCACTCAATTTCATCACAGTTAATACCTCACTTCTTTGTCATCCTTTATAGCAAAGCTTCTCAAAGTTATTTCCAATTCTTCTCATCCCACTCTCCCTCAGGTCTACTTCATCTTTCACTTCCTCTACTCCTCCAAAACTGCACTTGTCAAGGTCACCAACAACTTTACATAGAGAACAAATATTTGGTGCATGAATTAATAAGGTAAATACTGCACACCAAGTATTAAATGGATCTAAACAATCTTTGCCTAAGTCATCATTTTGCTGGAGGCCAGGCATGATTAAATATTAATGATTTCTATCATCAGCACAATAACAATTGACGAAAAAAACTACTATTTTGCTTAGCTGGAAGAAATCCTACTAAAAATAAAATCAAATTTCTTGGAAGTTAATAACTCCAATAATTTTTGCCAGTCACCTTAATGAGTCTATCGTTGTGCTAATGAAATCATTCCCAATTTCCGACAGCTTCCAAAACATTTTTAATCACCAAAAAAGTGATTCATAGATTAGTTTGCAGAGATACCTCAATATCAATCACCACGATACAGAATTTTTAAACAAATTATTGCTAGGGAAACTGACAGACAGAGAGCCTATATGAGAGAAATGTTTGCGCTAGCCAGGTGTATGATAACTTAGGTTATTCACAGCCCAAGGCTGTTGCCTCCATTGTCTTTCTTCTGGGGTCTCAGTAGGACTGGTAGAGATCCCCAAACAGGAAGAAATTGTAAACTTTCACACATGTAACTTTTAAAAGTTGGAGATTACTCTGAAATAATGACCTAACGTCAGGATTGATACATGTTTTTAAAGTATGTTAAGATGGCTACTTGTCCTATTTTTTTGTTGTGGCTTTATCCTTGTTGACATAACAGGCAGAACTGAAGTGGTATTTGTAAACAAATAATACGGACTTCAGCATTTAAATTCCATTGAGTTGGAGAAAGCAGTCCCTCCTCCTTCCCCCAGGCCTGTAAGGGAGTACAGGATGATGTTGGTGGTGCACTTAGGTCAATTCAGGCAGTCAGCATCAATAAACCCTGCCTACTGCAAACATGTTTCCACTGTGTGAAGGGCTCTGCCCAGGGTCATTGCCCAGGGTCAGCAAACTGCAAGTCACTGTTGGTTCATTCTTGAACAGCTTTATAAGATGAGAAGATTCTATATTCACAAAATTCTAAATCTCCATGGGTATGTCAAAAGATAAAGTTACTCTCACTCCAAATTTAGTTATAGAACAAATTGGCTTTTATTCATGATTAATGAATCAGTTGGCCTCCATTCTACCAAACAGAATGAGCACTCCTATTGAGCAATGTCGGAAAAGTAGGTTTTGTAAGATGGAAACGAGGAAACAGAACAATAGAGAAAAACTGACTGGTTAACTTCAGGTTCCTTTTATTGTAAGAATTAAAGAAAAGGGGGCTTCCTTACTACTGGATTCAGGTAGCCTGGACTCCTGTTTTCAGGAAAAATTGGTTTGTTCGGGGATTCATTTTCTTCCTTAAAGTTTCCATTTTATATGTGCATTTAGCATGAGTGCCTCTGTTTTGGCTTAGTCTGGTTTGTTGGGCCTAGGGCAGGAGCTCAGTCCAATACAATGGCCTCCCATAATTTTTTTAAAACATCATAGTAAAAGTCATAAATTAAAACTTTTTTTTTTGTGGTGGAGTGCAGTGGCATGATCTCGGCTCACTGCAACCTCTGCATCCTGTGTTCAAGTGACCCTCCTGCCTCAGCCTCCCTGAAGTTGGGATTACAAGCATGTGCCACCATGCCCAGCTATTTTTTTGCATTTTTAGTAAAGATGGGGTTTCACCATGTTGGCCAGGTTGGTCTTGAACTCCTGACCTCAACTGATCCACCTCAACTGCCACCCAAAGTCCTGGGATTACAGATGTGAGCCACCATGCCCATCCATAAATTAAAACATTTTCCAACATTTGTAGCTCCTTTTATTAATCCATTCAATTAGGAGAGTGCATTTGGTTAGATTTGAAAGAACTTGAGGTTAAAATTAGTTAGAACCAAAAAAGAAAAAAAAAAAAAAGTATTCTGAGCCAGTTTAGATAGCTCCTGGGGGAAGAAAAGTGAATTTTGTTTATCTCATTCTTCTGGGTTTTATGCTATTCTTGGGAATTTCTTAGATCACTGGCTCCAGTCTCCATAGGATAAATCTGAAATTAGGTGTTCCATTTTGTTTTTGACAGTTTAATAAAGGTAAGTAAATTTCAAGCAACAGGAGAAACCCTGGGATGGTCCAGAGGATAAGAAATGTGTCCAAGAATGTCTGGAAAACAGTCTAGGCTGTCCCGATCACATACATGAATGACATGAATGACAAGGCACAGCCATCCCTGGGGCTTTCCCAGTAGGCTCACATCAGCGTGCTTCAAAGTGGTCAGGTTTCTACAGCATCCCTGCAAGGTCAGCCTTGCTGACTGGAACCAGGAATCTGCATTTCCCCTGCCTGCCAGACCCTTTGCATCCTACGCTTCAGTTTGAGAATCACTCCTCTCCAAACTAGCCGTAGGCACTAGTGGTTCTCAAACTTTAAATTGTACCAGCAAGCAGTGGGCCCTAGTCTGTTTAAAGATTAAATGATTGAAAAGGGAGCATCTTTCATGTCTCAGCTGCCTGTATTGAGATAATTAAGGATAAATGAAAATGCATAGCATGTCCTACAGGCTGGTGAGCCCACACCTGTTAATTTGAATACTTTATTCAAACCGTGCTAAGTGAAAATGTCTCCCACCTATTTAGTATTCTTTGGCTTCAGATTTCTCCCAAATTATTTCATTTTTTATGAGGCTAAGGTTTTGCTTGTCGACTGTCTGGTGTGAATTACATTCCAGTCAATGAAAGGAAGAAGAAACAGAAAACACTTCCATTTGCTAGTAATCATTTGTGCTAAAAAAATAGCATGTTTATTTCTTGCAAGTGAAGCAAATAATTTATTTTGTAGTTGAAATGTTTTATTATTTTCACATACTTTCTACACTGCCTTGTTTACCCACTAAGGTGAAATGCTCAAAAGATTTTTGTAATATTCAAATTTTATATGAATCTTGAGTGATAAGTAATATTAGACATGACAAATAATTTCATTTCTAGTTTTTTGACTTCTCATCCAATTTTATTAAGTACCTATTATGAACAGAGAGATCATTTTTTTTAAATAAGAGGATTTTTAAAATGAAATAGATGATATCAGCCCTTCATTTAATTAGTTACTATCTATTTACATTCACAAAAGAAGAAAATTATAATACTCAGTAGGTATACAACAGGATAAATAATATTCTATAGTGTTCTATTGTCTTTTAAATAAATACAGTATGGCTTCAGTTGACTTTAAGCTCTACACAGCAATAAATTGAGATTTCTTGGAGCTGGGTCTACACTCAGTGTGGAAATCTCCTGTAAGAAAAATGAGCACTTCTGCAAGTCCTGGCTGGATTATAAGACACAAAACTAAGCATAGTAACTGATAAAACCTGAGAGAAAATAATATTATTTGAGGACTTTATGAGGTAAGTACTCTTATTCTGCCCATTTTGCAGAGAATAGTTAGGTAACTTGCTCAAGGACATTCAGCTACTAAATGGCAGAACAAGGATTCAAACTAACTCCAGGCCTGACAAGATTACTATATTAACGACAGATGGAGTAGTGATGGCTTCCAGTCCGTGTTAAAATGTTCACTTTGCTTTCGTTTGGAACACAGGGTGATACTGGCTAAGTGAGGTTACTGTTCTTGCATAGGCTGAACAGAAAAAAGGCGTCTAAGATATTCCATTCTATCCTCTATACACTATGTGGAAAGAAAAATCCATTTTAATTGCATCGGCAGCCACTACCAGAAAACCTGTACCTGTTGATGGGTCTGCACCTTACACTGTATACATACATATAAAAGCATGTTGTTTCTTTGGTCAATTAAGCCAAAATACCAGTTCCCTCAGAAAATATCATTCAGTCTGGCTGCTGGGTGTGATGTAGACACAATGTGCTGGGAGTAGGCCCTCAGAATGACATAAACAGGCCTTAAAGAAACTGGCCATACAGAAGAATCACTTGAACCAAGGAGGCAGAGGTTGCAGTGGGCTGAGATTGTACCACTGCACTCCAGACTAGGTGACTGGAAAATAAAAAAATTAGTGGATTGAAAATATTATAATACAGTGGTCAAGAAATTTAACACATTAAAAGAATCAGGATGAAACTTTAGAAGTTTCCCGTATTACAATCGTCATATTTAATTGCAAAAAAACAAAAAAACTTCTAATTGACTGTCACTAATTGGTCATTTTGGTGGAAAAATTACTTAAACCTGGCCTGAAGTTTATGAAAAAAAAAAAAACCTAAATAGAGGAATTTTCTTTCTTGAATTACCCTATTATAATCGCGTTAATTTCAATTGTACTTCTTTCTGCTTAACATCATATTTCATTTGAGTAAATGAAAAACAAAATCCAATAACTGTAAATGAATTTGCTAATCTTAAGGAAATAATCAGTTCCTTTAAACATGAATTAAATTAGACAGCAATTTCACACGATCATATTGCTAGACAGATAAGACTTAGAAAAAGAAAGCAAGCCAGTTGCAAGAGACTGTATTTTCTAAACATCTAATTCCTCATGGCATTGCGTGCTTCTGAAAGCCAGTTTTTAATTATTTAAAAAATCAAACAGTATCAGACCTTGACTTTATAAATTAGACTATTGATGAAGTGCCTTTTCAGCTTTATTACTATGAAGAGAATGAGTGTGATAAGGCCCCAGAAGTCTTCCTTCTCTTTTGTTGGATTTATTACTTCCTCTAAATCAATTCCCTTGCCTTCTCCTGTGTGCTTTCACCTCTCTGAGTGGCCAAAACAAACTTTTTAAAAGTTCTGTTCAGAAAAGCAATTATGAGTAATAAGTTAGAGTTATAAGCATCAAGGTACGGATGGTTTAAATCTGGAGAGTATTACTAACACGTCTATGAAAAGAATATGTCGGATGATTTCAAAAATTGAAGATCACAACCTGCTATGAATTTGAATAAATGGTTTCAATGCCACCCGTTATATCCCATAGGGAAGAAAATAGAGCACATGGATGAAGATTAATATTTAAAATGATACAGCATGCATGTAGAGAAGTACACGTATCTTAATTGAATGGGCCAATGAAGTTTTACATACGCACTACACATAACTACACATACATGCACTTCCATAGCATTAGCACCCAGGTAAAAATATCAAACACTGTATTAGATCCCAGGGCTGACATAAAGCGCCACACCCTAGGGGTGTAAGCAACAGAAACTTACGGCTCATACTTCTGGAGGCTGGAAGTCCAGGATCAGGATGTTGGTAGGGTTGGCTCCTTCTGAGGCTGAGAGGAAGAATGTGTTCCATGCCTCTCCCAGCTGCTGCTGGTTGCTGAGAGTCTTTGGCATTCCACAGCTCGGAGATTCGTCACCCCAGTCTCGGCTTTCATCATCATGTGGACTTCTCCTGTCTCTCTTCACACAGTCTTCTCTCTTTGCATGTCTGTCTGTGTCCAAGTTTCTCATTTTTATCAAAACAGCAGTCATACTGGATCAGGACCCAGCCTAGTGATGACATTTTAACTTGATTAGTTCTGAAAACATAAGGTCTCATTCTGAGGCACTGGGGATTAGGACTTGACATATCTTTTTATGAAACACAGTTCAACCCATGACAAATGCCTACAACACCTCATATGGATCCTTCCTACTTCTCCGCATAGACCAAACCCTCTCCCGAGAGAAGACCAGTGCTCTGACTTGTATCACACAGATTAATTTTGTGCCTGTTCTTTAACTTCATGGAATCATACACTGTGTACTTTTTTTTTCTTTTTGGCTTATTTTGCTCAGCTTATCTGTGACATTCATCCATGTTTTTGTAACAGTGATCACTTGTTATTTTACAGCTATATAGTATTCATTCTCTTGATGAACATTTTGGTCTTTTCCAGTTCTTAACTATTACAACTGATGCTGCCATTGGCTCTGGCACACATTGCCATTTATCTTGAGCATAGACTTGCAGAACAGAAGTGCTTTAGTAGATATTGCCATATAGTTTTTAAGGATATTGTACCAAACTACACTTCCACTGACATTTAAAGCTATAGCTAACATCACACTTGTTTTTGTTTTATGGTTGATGTATTTCTTGGTCCTATTTTAAGAAATTTCTGCCTACAGTATGTCACAAAAAATTTATATATTTTTCCTAGAAGTGTTATCATTCTTCTTTTCATGTCATTCTTTTCATATCTTAAATTTTTTTGTGAATGGCAAAAGGTAGGGGATTAAAGATTAAGGTTCATTTTTTGCTTTACAAATATTCAACTGCTCCTGTACTATTTAATAAAAATACTATTTCCCCCTATTAAATTGAATTGGCAACTTTGTTGTAAATGAAATGATTTTAATGATAGAGGGGTGTGTTTCTAGACCCCCTGTTCTGTTTCAATTATTTGTTTATTTTTGCACCAATACCATATTGTTTTAATTACTGAAATTTTATAACTAATCTTGAAATATAGTAATGTAATTCCATCAACTTTGGTTTTATTTTTAAAGATTATCATGCCTATTCTAGGTCTTTTATATTTCCATGCAAATTTTAGAATCAGTACTCAATTTTCACAAAATCTTAATGGGATTTTTCTTTGTATTTCATGTAATGCATATATTGACTAAGAAACAGTTGACATGTTAAATTTACTGAGTCTTCATATCCATGAATATAGAATATCTCTATTTATTTATGTTTCTTAACTACTGTTAAAATATAAACCATTAATGCTGTAGCTGCTTTGGCTGAAATAAAACAAGGATTCTCTGTAATGGGGCAGAGAGAGTAAAACATGTGAAATCCATTGATTGCTTCATTCAAAGTCCAGTGAATGTATTAAATATGTTGAAACCAGAGGATATTAAATTGGTATACTCTATATAGATTATCATGAACATGGTTAGCTTTACTAAACGTGAATGCATTCAAAATACATTAGAATCATTGCAAGGAACCATGAAATACTTAAATACAAAAGGCTCTCTATCTTGAGGCAAGTGTAGTTAAAAGAGAATTTTTCTTTTATAGAAAGGCAAGTGTTCCAAATTTGCTGTCTTCTTCTGTGAGGATAAGTAGCCAGTAGCATGCTGCCTAGATAGCATTCTCAAACTCTAAGTGTGCATCAGAATCACCTGGACAGCTTGCAAGACATAGATTGCTGTGCCCTACTCCTGCAGTTTCCGATTCAGCAGGTCTGGAGTGTGCCCAAGGGTTTGCATTTATTACAGTTTCCCAGGTGAGGTCTATGCTGCTAATTCAGGAAGGATACTTTGAAAGCCATTAACTTAGAACTTCGTGATACTTACACACACACACACACACACATATACACACACACACTCTCAATCTGCACATTTTACACAAATGTGGCCCCTTAAGAATAAATGAAAAATGTAACTGCTTTATTTTTTATTTTGGTGAAATATATGCAAAATTTACAATTGTTAAGCATACAGTTCAGTGGCACTGAGTACATTCACACTTGTGCAACCATCACCACCAGCTATCCACTGAACACTTTGTATTATCCCATACTACCGTTCTGTACCCGATAAATAATAACTCTCCATTCCCCCTTCCTGCAGCCCCTGGTAATCACCATTCTACTTTCCGTCTCTCTAACTACTCTAGGTACTTCATAGAAGCAGAATGATTCAAGGTTTGTCATTTTGCATGATCTACTTCACTTAGCATAATTCTTCATGTAGCATGTATCAGAATTTTACCCCACTTTATGACCGAATAATATAGCAGTCTTTTTTAAAGCATGTGTTACACAGAGGATATTTTGAAAGTGAATGTGTTTCTATGTTTTGTAATTTGAGTGCGTTGGAAACAATGTGAGTCACCTATAGATACTCTTTTATCTTCTTAAAAGTTGAAAACATAATTTACAAACTCGTTTTAAAATCTGTAAAATGGAAATCTTAAGAAGATTTTAAAATTATTTGTCAAAAATACATCAGCTTCCTTATAGTCTGCAAGGACAATTTATTAACATCAGACAGAATTGAAAATTTCTAAAATCCTCTCCCAATTATTGAATGGAATTGAAAAATGAATGTCAGGCTATTTTAAAGGAGCCAGTTTTGATTTATTTTTGTTAAAGATCTTCATAAATGATCTTTCTCAGCTACAAAAACTATTAAAACTGAGTAATGCTTTTATCACATAAAGTGAACTTAGGTCTAATTCTTTGCATTGCTGTGTACAGAATATTAAGCCAAGACTTTTTAAAATAAGATATTTTCTAGCATACTGTTCTTTCTAAATTATTGATCATATTTTTGTGAAAGCAAAAAGTCTTTGCTATCATTTGATAACAAATGTTTTTAAAAATATAATTTCATCTTCATCTCACATCTTCAAATTTTTATTTTTGCATGTTTTAGATAGCAAATAATGCATTAGTAGAGTAACATTGTAAAATCCCCACAAGTAAATAAATATGTGCATATCAAAGATATAGACTCAAAAATTCTTATCAACAAATGTATACAATAAAAAATATATGGACAGTGATGTGTGTGTGTTTGTGTGCATTTCTCTGCTCTAATACTTAAGGTGTCAAAAGTTGCCTTGGTTTCACTTAAGATGATGACTTTGAGACACACAAAATAGTTTTCTCCTGAGGAATTAGGGTAGTCTTGAGGCTGTGAGGTCACCTGTCCTGAGAGTAGCTTTTATCTTTTGGTCTCTAAAATATTCAGAATTCAGATATCACCTCCATCTCCCAGGAAGAAAGTCAAGGAGAACTTTCAGACTGGGAGTGTGAAGTGCTGGACACAGGAGGTATTTCTGCACTAATATTTCAGGTCATGTTCTCAAGGTGAACAATTATCTAGTGACTTGTAGGTTTTCAAGTAACTACCTGAACATGTCAAGAGCTAGCTAACAATGTTTCAGCACGCTGATACTTCCTGTAAACCAGTAAAAATGTGCATGCATATTTATTTTATCCTTCTGACCTCATGCAGAAACATTTTCACTAGCTACAGTAGTTATAGGGAGGACTAGAAATATGAGAACAGATAATGTCTGCATGCCACCTGGAGAGGACTTTCTCCAGCCTCCTTTTAATGTGAAACTAGTGAGGGGAACGTGTCAGTGAGGAAGCTGGGCTCTAGCATCTGGGCCTGGAGTAAATGAGGAACATATACAATGAGTAGAAGGCCTATTAGTACCTTTACAGACTTTGGAAACAGAAGTCATGTGCATTTTCACACAGACTTCCCGAGAGCAGCCAGTCAAGATAAGGACATTCAGAAACCCGGTGGCAGGGGCGAGACTTCGTGTTAACCAGTTCTATGTGATTCTCTCACAGGGCTCAAACTTAGACTATTCTGTCCCTGCCCTCTGGATGTGACTGAATTCTGGCCAAGAAGATAGTGGTAGAAGTGATGGCCATGACTCAATAGCCTTCCATGAAACTTCCTGCATCACTGCCCACAATTTTTCTTCCCTGTCTACGTGGAAGGCCATGGGATTAGAACAGCAGCATTGGAAAATGGAAGCAGCCAGCAGTCGTTACTTTCTGGAAAGTTTCCAGGGAAAACCTAAGGAGGACCTAAGTGAGACCATCTTATGAGTTTATTTTGTTAAACTATTGAGATTTGGAGGATTTGAAAGAATGATTATTACTGAAGTACAGCTAGTTGTCCTCAGTCGTCCTAAAACTCCCCTTAATATGTGATCAATGTGGCAGCTCCACAGCACACAAAAGGGAGTGTGAGCCAAAAAAAAAAAAAAAAAAAAAAAAAGAGTTTACCTTTCCTGTCTCAGAACTCAAAGTGCAGGTGAGAAACTTCAAAGGAACCCTGGTCATGCGACATTCCCAGGACTTGCCAGAATAGACTCCACCCAAGCCACTCCACTACCTATCATTTGCCAGGACTAACATGACCCTAGGTGATGGCAATAAGGACACAAGAGGTTTGGAAATGGCCAAGTCAAAAGAGTGGGCTGGAAGTTGCCCACGTTTTGGTATCTTTCTATGACACATCTTAGCCATCTACCATTATGAGAATTGAATGAATAAGGTCTGTAGGATTCAAGTGTTGGCATCCACCCTTACCTCTGTTATATGATTATTGAACTTGAGGAGTAAAGGAGAGAGAGGGTCAGTGGTTAATGCCTCCATATGTAACCCAGTATTACATGCTTCATATGCATACAAAGTATCCATGTTCTGCCTACAGAAAATCTTGGAAGATAGTAGCAAAATGGGGATGAATGGCATTATTCTATGGCTCTTCGGCTGGGGTGGTTTTATCTGGAGATCCTTACCCAACTCCACCCTCATATAAATTCCTAGAGCTTTATTTTTATTTTTTCTTGTGCAAATTTATAGCATACATGAGAAAACGTATTACATGTATATAATGCATACTGATCAATTCCGAGTGTCCATCACCCAAGTACATCTTTGTTAAGTTATAGTCATCCTACTCTACTACCAAATGTAGAATTTATTTTCTTCTACCTAATTATATGTTTGTACCTCTAACTACTTCTCTTTATCCTCCCCCTTCTCCCTGATCTACTCTCCTAGTCTGTTATCTAGTTTTCCACTCTCCTCCTCCATGTGTTCAAATTTTTTAGCTCTCACATGTGAGTGTGAACACATGATATTTGTCTTTCTGTGCCTGACTTATTACAATTAAGATAATGACCTTTGATTTCATACATGTTGCTGCAAAACACATGATTTCATTCTTTTTCTATGGCCAAATAGTATTTAATTGTGTGTATATACCACATTTTCTTAATCCAATCATCCATTGATGAACACTTAGGTTGATTCCATATCTTTGCTGCTGTGAATAGAGTTGCAGTAAATATGCAATGCTGGTATCCCTTTGAAATACTGATTTCTTTTCCTTTGGGAGGATGTCCAGTAGTGGGATTGCTGAATCAAATGGTAGTTCTATTTTCAGTTTCTTGGGGGAAATCTCCATACTGCTTTCCATAGCAGCTGTACTGTTTACATTCCCACCAACGGTGTGTAAGAGTTTCCTTTTCTCCACATCCTTGCCAGTATCTGTTATTTTTGTCTTTTATATCATAGCCATTCTGACTGAAGTTAGATAATATCTCACTGTAGTTTTGATTTGCATTTTTCTGATAATTATTGTATTGGTCTGTTTTCACACTGCTAATAAAGACATACCTGAGACTGGGCAACTTATGAAAGAAATAAATTTTTTGGACTTACAGTTCCATGTGGCTGGGGAGGCCTCATAATCGTGGCACAAGGCAAGAGAGGGAGCAAGTCACGTCTTACATGGATGGCAGCAGGCCAAGAGAGAGCTTGTGCAGGGAAACTCCCATTTTTAAAAAATATTGCATCTTGTGAGACTTATTCACTATCATAAGAACAGCACAGGTAAGATCCACCCCCATGATTCAATTACCTCGACTGGATCCCTCCCATGACATGTGGACATTGTGGGAGTTACAATTCAAGATGAGATTTGGTGGAGACACACACAGACCATATCGTTCCACCCCTGGCTCCTCCTGAATCTCATGTCTTCACATTTCAAAACCAATCATGCCTTCCTAATAGTCCCCCAAAGTCTTAACTCATTTCCACATTAACTCAAAAGTCCACATTCCAAGGTCTCAGCTGAGACAAGGCAAGCCACTTTCGCTGTAAAATCAAAAGCAAGTTAGTTACTTCCTAGATACAATGGTGGTATATGCACAGGGTAAATACAGCCACTCCAAATGGGAGAAATTTGCCAAAACAATGTGGCTGCAGGCCCCATGCAAGTCTGAAATTCAGTAAGGCAGTCAGATCTTAAAGGTCCAAAATGATCTCCTTTGACTCCATGTCTCACATTCACGTCACACTGATGCAAAAGGTGGGTTCCCATCATCTTGGGCAGCTCCACCCCTGTGGCTTTGCAGGGTGAAACCTCCCTCCCAGCTGCCTTCATGGGCTGGCATTGAGTATCTGTGGCTTTTCCAGGCACACAGTGCAAGCTGTTAGTGGATCTACCATTCTGGAGTCTGGAGGACGGTGGCCCTCTTCTCACAGCTCCACTAGTCAGTGCCCCAGTAGGGACTCTGTGTGGGCGCTCTGACCCCACATTTCCCCTTTGCACTGCCCCAGCAGAGGTTCTCCATGAGGGCCCCGCCCCTGCAGCAAACTTCTGCCTGGACATCCAGGCATTTCCATACATCTGCTGAAATCTAGACGGAGGTTCCCAAACCTCAAAATTCCTGACTTCTGTGCACCTACAGTTCAACACCACAAGGAAGCTGGCAAAGCTTGAAGTGTCCACCCTCTGAAGCAACAGGCTGAACTGGACCTTGGCTCATTTTAGCCATGGCTGGAGCAGCTGGAACACAGGGCACCAAGTCTGAATGAAAACACACTTCAATGTCTGTGCTTTAATACCTTAAAGGAGGCTGGGAGTGGTGGCTTACACCTGTAATCCCAGCACTTTGGGAGGCTGAGGTGGGCAGATCACCTGAGGTCAGGAGTTCAAGGCCAGCCTGGCCAACATGTGAAACCTTGTCTCTACTAAAAATACAAAACTTAGCCAGGTGTGGTGGCACATGCCTGTAGTCCCAGCTACTTGGGAGGTTGAGGCAGGAGAATCACTTAAACCCAAGAGGTGGAGGTTGCAGTGAGCCAAGTTTGCACTACTGCACTCCAACCTGGGTGACAGAAGAAGACTCTATCTCAATTTTAAAACAAAGTCTCTAAAGGAAATGCTGCTGAAGACTTTGGATTTTGGGATGGGAGCAACAACGGTCGGGGTCTAGGTCGAAGGGGTTGCAGCTGATATGGGTGGCTGCCGAGCTTGTGACCACAGCAATAAGTTGTTGCAAACATGCATCCGGCCAGTGCTCACATGGTGACCTGACCGTCTGCGTCTGGACACCATCTTTGCATCCTTACCCAGGTTAACATCCATCACCAAGCTGATCATAGCAGCTCTCTGGTGAAAACTCTTCAACTGCATCTCATGACGTAGCATTGCTTCCTAATATTTTTGAAAGTTCTTCCAGTAGCAGAGGAGATGAAGCATGTAGTTCTGACAGGGTTAGGGTCACAGCCAAAGGCAGTCCAACACTTCAAAGGTAAAATGTCTAACTTAAGTACCATGATTCACTTTAAAGACTCATGTGAATTTTTCAATCTATTCTTTCTCTGCTTTAAAAATCGCTGTTTTAAATAATGCTTTAGCTATAAGTAAAATCAGCCTCCAGGAGGATATGTTGCATGTATCTGTGGTTTCGTGTACCATTCTAAGTATGAGGAAAGACATGGTCCGGTTAGAGAGGCGTGGCCTAAATGACGAAGCCCAAATGTCTTTGTGTGACGTACGTGACTTTGTGACTCTGTGCAGCATGTCTCCAATCTCTCTGAGAAGTCCTAACTTGTGCTGTGTCCTGTGCTCCAGTCTGTGACCCTTTTCTGAATGCCAAGTTCTTTCATTCCTCTGTGCCTCTGTACACACTGCTTCCTCAGCCTGGATTGTCTTTTCTTGTCTTCTTCAATTATTAACTTGATATTTCCTCTTCGAGACTCATTCATGTTTCACCTTTTCGACAAAGCCCTTTCCTATCCTAGACATTCCCTCCTTTTCACATTCTCTCCATTCCTCTGTGTTGTCATGTTACACACTGTATTTCTTTCTATTTTCCCTCATCATACTGAACTTCTTGAGAACAGGGAAGTATCTCATTCATCTGTGTACCCTCAGCACAGAGGAAGATGCCTGGTGTAGATTGCTTGATCAATAACCAGCTGAATAAGTGACATATGTTTCTTTTACATATATATTCCCCCACGCAGGTGTTTTTATCTTTCACTTTATTCTAGTATTATTTTTCCAATGTTTTTTACATCATATTTCTCACAAGCCTATCAAGATATTAATTAACTAAATGAAAAGTGTGTTTTGTGGCGGTTATGTAATGATTCAATGCTGTCCACATATAAACAGCCCACGTGAAGAAATACGATCTTACGAGTTGTTTTCTGCTGCTGATTTGATCTGTATCTCTCAAGACTGTGTTTTCACTTACTTAAATTGAGTGGTTATCCCAGACAGATGGCCCTTACCAATCACAGGAACCAAGTTATTATAAACAAAATCTAATTGCAAAGACAATTTTTGCTCTTTTGTTGCATTTTTTAAATATCTTTGTGTTATCCATCTTTCAAAACACTGGTGGAAAATCATATGGTCCAACTATTTCAACTATCTCATTGTCTGTGCCCAAGAAATTCAAGTTAGGAAAAAAAATTTTATGATTTCCATTTTGAGAAAGCTGTTCTGTTTTCATTATGTACTAGTTATTAAAAACATAACCTCAGAATATTTAGTTACAAATTTCCTATTTAATAAGCTCATTTTGTTCTCAGTTTTTTTCTATTTACATAGTGTAATATTTCTGAAATTCAGATCTAACTGTGTTATTCTCCTGCTGAAATCCTTCCTTGGATGGCCTTGAGAATGACAGTCAAACTCCTGAGCATGACCTCAAGGTCTTTCCAGCCAGGTCTCATCTGTTCCCCAGCCCTGGGTGCACACACACCACTATCACCACCTAGACCAGACCACTTACAGGTTCCAACATATTCTCATGTCTCTCTGCCTTTACACGTGTTGCTTCCTCCACTTGCTGTTACACACACACACACATGTGCATGCAGTCACACACGCACACACATACATCCACGTCCCCACACACTCACACCTACATGCACACACACGCACCCTCCCCTGTTTATGGCCTATTTCCTCCCAGCTCGCCCTAAGGGTAGCCTCTTTCTGGAAGCCTTGTCTTTTTTTGCATTGTCCATATAACATACGGAGAAATAGATGTATTGGTCAATCCCGAAATTAGTTATTACTGCCTGTTAGTTAAGTCAGCAACTGAAAATACACATTTAGAAATACGCTGATTTGAATTATTTCCCTTGGCTATACACAAAGCCTGAAGTAGTCAGAATCCCATGTGCTCCATTCCTCTCGTTATTCTGTTGGATAGGACCTTACATTCACCGTCTGTCAGACATTAAGTAAAACCAACCTTGGATCATTTTTTAACATGAAAGAATTAAAAAAAGTGTCATTTTCACTTGCAGCTGAGTTGTTACTATTCCCTCCTGAATAGGATTATATGCAGACAGGACTGCTCTCTGAAGACACTTAGGTCTTGGTAAGAAAGTAAGAAACACGTGTAAGGAAAAGTGAGCTATGCACATGTGTGTGCATGTCCATGAGTGTACTCACAGCATAAGCGAAGGTGCACGGCAGTGGGGCTGAGGGATTGTCTCTGCAGCACTGAGTAGCCATCAATACTCGTATGAAGGCAGGATGAGGTGGAGTGGAAGGGACAGTAAGAACCTTTTCAGTGGAATGTCTTGAAAGTCAAGTTAAAGAAGAAAAATGCCCAAAGAGATGGGACATCTGTGAAAGCCTTGCTAATTTTCAGGATAATAAATCTGCTGTAGTAGATGAAATAAACTGGATAAGGGGAAGGGGGGAAAGGGAATATAAGGTCAGGCAGGTGGTCAGTGTGTGGTCTAGTATTTGCAGTGGAAAGGGGAAGAACACAGGGGCTGAGCCCCACAGAGGAAGTGGTGTCAGGTTCTTTGACCAGCCTGATAAATATGGCGGGGGGAGCAGGACACCCTTCAATGACATCCCTTTAAGCACAGAATGAGCTCAAAATCCATGGTGTGGCACGTAAGCTCTACCAGCTCTTACCTACCACGTAGCCTACTGCTAACTGTGCTTCAGCTGCAGGGACCTCTGGTTCTTCCTGGATCATGTTGAGCTCTGTCCTGCCACAAGGATTTTGCACCTGCTCTTACTTCTGCCTGGCACTCTTTCTCAGCTTCTCATGGCTGGCTGTCCCAACTTGTCAGGTGGCCACCCAGCATCGCCTTGTCAGCCAGCCTTTCTCCACCATCCTAATTCATCCAGCGCTTGCCCATCTCCATCCATTTCGAACCACGGAGATTTATTTTTCTACACAGCGCTTGTTCCTACCTGACATTATTACAAACATGTTTTGGCTTACTTGTTTACTGTCTTGCTCTCTAATTATAATGCAAGCTTTATGAGGGCAAAGACTCCATTCTGTTTAACGCTGTATGATCAGAAGAACCTAGACAAATGCCAGGCTCTGAGCGGGTGCTCAGCAGATCAATTCTGGAAAATGGCCAGGGCAGCAAATGAGCATGGGAGAAGAAGTTGTAAGAATGATGAAAAGTTAATCCCAGATGACTGTAAACAAGGCATGGAAATAAGCTTTAGGGGACAAGAGGCAACTGGTCTAAGATTAAGATTGTAGATGTCACCTCTACAAGTCAAGATGAGACTGAAATCTCTGCTTTTATTCTCAGTTTCTAGATTCTTCACTCAACAGCAATTTATTCATTTTTTTTACAACACTATGTGAAGACAGGACTGCTTTGGCCTTGTTTCCATTGAATTGTCCATAATATAGACATAAGATACCAAAGCGGGTTTGAGGCAGATCTCCATGTGCCAATTCCAAAAGGAAATTGTGAAAAACAGGGACCTCTCAGCCAGATTCAAGAAACAAAAATGACCAGGATATGGAGAGAACAGCAATGTTTGGAAATACATTTCTTTGCTGAGAGCGGCTTTCTTCCTCTCAAGGCTAGTGAAGAGAATCTTCCACGGGAACACCCAGAGAGCTCTGAAATGTGCTCTCCACAGTTGGGAGGTGCAAAACATTTGTGTGTGACTCCCATACTGAATGCACAGAAGGTGAAAAATATGCCCACTCCACACAGCTCCATGGACATTTTCGTCTCCCAAGACTTACTGATCCAAGAGCTATGCCTGGAGACCAAAGATGAACAACAACAAAACTAGAGATGGAACAGTCTGAGTTTTTTCCCAAGAGAATTTCTGCAAAAGAGCAAGAAGACCCCAACATTGAGATTCTGTTATGGGTAGGGGGCTCGAGGTAATGAGAAGAAACGACTGTCACCAGTGTCATAGGAATTGCCATTGGAGGGAACATTTGTGGAATATTCTAAACATCCCCAACACATCCGTGAGAGAGAAGATTTAACCACCTACCAGTTGCAGGGATGATGGAGCCACAGACAGATAAAGCAATGTCTTAGCATCTTAACTCTGCCCCACCACCTTACCTTCCCCACTTCTACAGATGCAGCCATAAAACCAGTAGTGACAGGGGAGGAAATGAGAGAAGAGGGATGGTATAAGCCAACAAGCTTCTTTTTCTTTCCCCTCTCTCTTAACCAGAGGCCAGTGGCTACCCATTTCTAGCCTGAGCATAGACGAGAGGGAAGTTCTACTTTAAATGGAGATGCAAAGATGTAGAATTCTCTTCCTCTTTCTCATCTCATCACTTTCCTTCCTGAACAATTTAGTGCAAGAGGTGAGAGACTGATTATATACAAGGGAATTGATCAAATAAGTAAACTTATTTCTAATGATTCTTAATACAAGGATCACTGTATTACAATGGAGGGAGTTACTAATATGGAAAGGAAGATGATTAGAATAAAGTGATGATGTTGGATTGGAACTGCAGATATCTGTGTGAACTCAGGGCTCAGATGGACAGGTAAGCAGAGGTGTAAATGCCTGTGTATGTATAGATGTTTTCTAAATCTCTGCATTGAGAGAGTTTGGGAGCAGTGTCTCTCCAACATCAATAAGCACACTAACACCCAGGTCTTGCTTCTAAATAATATTCTAGACTAAAAGAAACAGACTTGGAGAAATGACAGATTCCAAGAGTGGAGCAAGGAAGTTCAAGTTGAGGCTGGAATTCCTTGTGTCAAAAGATAAAGAAGTGCTCAGAAAATGTTAGAGACATGTTAAAAAAAAAAGACAGAGAGAGAGAGAAGCCAGCTTTAATGCACTCCTACTTGCGAAATTGGAGATAATTGATCATTAAAATAAATAATAGTAATAAAAACTACAATCCATTGAATAAAATAGGAAACTAGGAGTTATTTAAATAAAAATCAGTTAATTAATATATTGAAAATTTGGTAAGAAATGGGATATTTATATAGTCTTGAAGTACTGTACTACAGAATACATATTAATTACAAAGGGTAGTTAATCAAGTGATGAAATGACCCTCATTAGTTCTGTGCCAACAGACAGGATGCATGTGTGAGAACACAGCATCCAGGCAGAGACCAGAACCAGAACCCAATCACGCAGAAACATCAGAGAAAACAAACTGAGGTACCTAGCGAAATAACTGTAATCGTCAAAAACGGAAGTCAAGAAGGAAGATTGGGGAATTACTCCAAACTTAGGGCTAAAGAGACATGAAGCATACTTCTGATTGGAATTACTCTGCTAAAGCAGAAACTAAAAGTTTCAGTGTTAATTTCCTGATTTTGATGGTTGTATTGGCATTTTTAGATACAGAGGAGAATATGCTTGTCTTTAGGAAATACAGATTGAAATGTTGAAGGCTGATGGGTCATGAGTTCAGCAAGTTGCTCCCAAACAATTCAGGAAAAACTTTTCTCTGTGCTGCATTTGCAATAATTCTGTAAATGTGTTATTGTTCTTTAAGAATGAGAACAACAAATAACTTTCTTCAAATACCAAAGTTTTCTTTTACCCATCCTAACTCCCAATAAAAGGTCTAGGACCTCTGGGCAGCCAAGTTACTAAACCGAGCCAGTCTATTGTATTAGAATAGAGAATTCACGTGGCCTGCCATGAGATTTCATTCAGCAGCGAAGGAATTGTGTCTCTTTTCGGATAAAGTGTATCAGAGTAGAAGAACAAGTATATAACAAAGCTGAAATTTGATTACAATTCATGCATTTTCTGCATACCAGTTGCAAAACTATTTATCCCTTCATTTAAAATAAACTCTGGTAGATATTCTATGCCACCAAGTTTGCTAGCTACTGAAGTTAAATAGGCAAATAATGACCTTGAGCTGGTCATGGCATGGTGGAGAAGACTCGCATGTAAAAAAAGCAACATGATACATGTGTTGTGATATGCACACACACACACACACACACACACACACACACATATAATATGGCAGTTGAAAGCCAAGGGAAGGAATAATTAACTAAATGTGTAATCGGGAAAGGTTTCACCAAAGAGGTGAGATTTTGATCTGGATCTCCTAATTTGAAAAGAAGTCTAACAGCAAGGCAAGACAATGGCAGAGGGCTGTTGGCAGTGGGAAGGATTCTAAGCAACTTGTGGCCTCTGGAAAAGGCTACGGATGTCTGGGAAACAGAGACGAGCTCAGCGTGAGTGTAAGGAAGTTCACAACAAATGGAATAGGGTAAGGAAGAGATTAGGGTGGGGAGGTTTGATTCGCAAGGATACCCCATCCCTGATTCCACTTCTTTCCAAGATACGTTATTCTTCACTTTAGAAGAACACACCAGTGAAGAATCCCTCTTATGGCCATGTTTCCCCTAAGGATTTGGTGGACTGATAAAGGAAGGTGGAGCTTGTTCTTCCTGACTTCAAACGGGACTTTTGGGGCTGCAGTTGGAGGTCTTGATAAATTGCCATTTTCTCTGCCAAATCACGGCTTGAGTAAAAGTTCAGATTGTTTTCCAGAAATTATTAAATGCTGTCTTAAACTTACATTGCAAATTGTCATAGAGAAAAAAAGAATTCTATTCTCCAAACTGGAAATTTATTCAAAAAATCCATTTTCTCATGTTGTTTGGTTACATATCTCCAAAAACAGGTTTAGTTTTCTCTTTGCTTTTCCTGAACTGTAGCTAAGATTATATTTTATATAGAAATTTAAAATTTCTACATGATCTGAACCAAAACTTCAAACTTTGGGGGTTTTGAGTTTTTGCTTGTTTGTTTTGGTCCTAGAGGGTTGAATCATCTAAGGGTTTCCCTTGTCAAACACCCACATGTAGGTGAAGAATAAGAGAAAACGAAGAGTAGATTTATTACAACCTGGACTTCTTCCATTCTACTTCCTGTAGCATCACCCACATAGTAGCTTAGTTACCTAAGAGTCCTGAAAATAAGCTGAACATTATAAGCGTTATTTAAAATATTAAATATTGTAAAAACATGGAAATAGAAGATTATTGAAGATGATGTTTTCAAACAGTAACATAATCATTTTAATATAGGAATTCTAGGAATTTCATCTTTCCTGACATCAAATACATTAATAATACCAGCGTATTTGGGTAATCACAATCCCTCAGGGCTTTCAAATATGCACATTTAGTGAAGTCTAGATTGGAAAAACTCCAGTGAACACATTGACATTAATCAGTGTATTTAAATGTGTTTCCTATTATTCCTGTAATTTGTGGTGCTTCGCTTTTGAGGTGACATGTTGCCCTTGGATTGGAGCACCCTAAAGTTCTAGAAATAGATCTAATTATTGATACATACAACAGAACTGAAATACAGTGCTCATGCTTGCCAGAGCCTCATAAAAGGTGGTTGAGGATTTCTGGAGTGGTACCCTTTCATGAAGCACCTGCCATGTGACTCCTGAAGATACTTCTTTATTTGACACAAGTGAACCTTAGGTCAAAGTGTTAAAACAAGCTACACAGTTTCCCTTCTTTCTCCTGTGCATTTCATTCTCCCTTTGAAAGGCGACTGTGCACTCACAAATTCTGAAATAGTAGAAGTGGCACTACTTGAACAGGCAGAAGAGACTGCCCTGGCAGTGCCTCTGTCCCTGGGCAAGTGGAGTGATTGAGGGAGGAAGTCCAGAACCTGACTAACTTCGCAGGGGGATACACTCAGCACAGAAACTCTGTAAGCAACTGGGGAAGAGACAGCAATAGGTTTCATTATTTCCCACATACAGCATCCTGTTATTGTCATAGTATAATAACGGGGGATTTATGAAAGAATATTGTCATGATTTTCTCCTTTTGGGATCAAAAGGAAAGAAAAAACTTGTGTTACATGACAATCTTCTAGGATGCAAAGCCAGAACATGACTTATAACTGCTGTGCCTAACAGTCCTGTTGCTGCACACATCTATATACTTTAACAACAAAACCTGATGAAAAAAACAGAACAGAAAAGGAGAGATCCTGAGACCTTTCTGAGGAGATGTGAATTGGGTTTTAAACATCTCAGATTTAGTGCTTTCTTGAGCTCTAAATCAGGGTCAACCAGGTCTCCAATGGTAAAGCTATGAAGTGAATGAATCCAGTGGGAGCGATCACACTTTTCATAGAGGAACTCTAGGCTCTATGAAGCCATCTGAAGAGAAACATGGGAGGACAGGACTGTGAAAACAGGGACCCCTGTGTCACTTGGGAGCCATGGCCATTTGCAGTCTGCATATTTCTATCTGGGCACCCAGCTCCATCTCTCCCAACCTACCCGTCTTCCTGTTCAGACTGTGATTAATCTAGGGCCCTAACCAGGGACGCTGTGGTCAAGGAGAAGGAGTGCCTCTGCATCGGTCCTGGAGACACACCACTGGGTAAAGATATGGACATGGGTTTCCTCCATTCCAGGACCTTCAGAGCCAGGATGTTGTGTGTGTTCAGCTGGTTCGTCCCCCGAGGGGAGAGGGAGGACGGAGGGCAAATGAGCAGTTGTAGACACGCACACAGTGTGGTCTTTCTGTGAACTGGATAAGCAACATCCAACTTCATGCATGGGATGTGTTAGGATGAAAAGGCCACAGTCCCTTGAGCCTGAGCTGTAGAAAGGAATCACAGCAGAGCACAGCTGACCAGTGCTAAGGAGTAATGGCTTGCAGGGCAGGGGAGTGGGGCAGATCTTGGTAAGACAAGCATGGAGACTCAACGGTGAGTAAAATCACATCTTTGAAATGAGGATCGCTTTCTCTTATCTCCAGTTAGGAAATTAAAGTCACTGCATCTGCATCCAGGATTAAGCCCTAATTCACAAGAAGTGACTTTAAATATACCATTTTACAGCAGGCATAGAGAACGTGTCTCAATGGTCTTTAATGAACTAAAATAGAAGTAACTTAAAATGCTTAAAAAGTGACCTGGAGTGAATGTGCTACCTGCTACAGCTCACAGCAAGGGTTAGTTATCTGAGATACTGAGGCACACACGAAAGGGAGTAGGTGCAAGCTGGTGTGTGCTTAACTGAAAATTCCCGCTTTGAAGAGGGCAAGGTACAGATCATTCTGGATTTACATACAGTAGTAAGAGTTTGGTTGGGATTGTGGGGTGGTCAATGAATGAGAAATACAGTTAGAGAGAGTCCCTGTATAATCTGCTGCTGCTGATGTGCCACAGACCTAGTGCTGTGATTAACTGAGCCCCAAGTCAATGCCATGTGCAAGGGCATCACCACAGAAGCACTGCCAAATCTCTGACCCAAAGAATTATGAAATTTAATACAATGATTTTTTAAGCCACTAAGTTTTAGAAGAGTTCGTGAGGCAGCAGCAGATAAACGCCTCTGTTCACAGCAGCCGTGACTCAAAGGGACGCAAACCAAAAAACCTACATCTACCCAACAAAGACAGGGGGTAGAAGTTTCCTTATAGAAAAGACTGCATGTCTTCAGGAATCATAATTGAAATCTCTAAGTTAATTCGTTTCCTAAATTTCCCTTGAGGGGATAACAAGGAGAAACAGTATTAAGTTACAGCTAGACTCTGGTGGGATTTAGATTAACAATACAAAAGTACATCTAGATGCTAGATGAAACTAGTGACGTCATGAGCCAGATTGAAACTTAATCACATTAAGAAGCAGATAATCATATTCAAACGAGATTTGTGCTTGGTAACTTAAGGATAATTACATCTGAAAGCCAAGGACTATCTTTGTCAATCTCATGTTTTCATGATCATCTGAAGCAGAGAAATTAATAAATTTTAAAGATGCCTCAAGTATTTTTGAACCTTAACCAAAATGTTCTGTAGATATTCACTTAAAAGTGAAAAATACTATACAAAATCAGTTATGTGTAGATATTTTTGGAGAAAAAAAAAAACCTTAAAACTTAGAAACTAATTACATGTCATTATTAACTAGAAACAGATCACACTGATGTATTTCTCATAGTCCATGCCCTTCCTTAAAGACAATGATTTTTTTCTCAAACATCATACATTTCAGCCTTTACCTATTTCTCCAGAAACCACCACAAGCATCCATATAGTGTGTTTACTGTCAGGCTTATTCTGACTTGCCTTCAGAACAGCTGACTATGAGTTTATGTTGTTGATTCATGGAAAAAAAAAAAAACCCTGAATGCCACCAAGACATTTGCATGGATTGTTAAAAAAAATTAAATGTGAAAAGAAGAACCTCTGATCCTTGCTCAATGTCTTCTCTATTTTTCACTCCAACTATTTGGGAAAAGCAGGTTAATTATAATGGATTCCAAATGTGCTAACCTCCAGTTAGTATTTTTTTAAATACTGACTATTTTGGCCAGGTCCAAGATTGCCTAGATTATAAGCTCCTCTGAGACCCAGAGGCCATGCCTCTCTTGTCATTGACCAGAAAGGGAGACACGGTAAAGCTCTGCTCATTCTGGGGGGTACAATAACTCACATTTCAGGTGTGCTGAAGGTGCCTGTGATTGACATTTGCTATTTTTATCATCTAGTGTCTGTTTATTGTTTTTTTTTTCAAAATAGCTTCTCCTTTAGGAGAAGCTCCACCTCCAGCCTCAAGGATGAGATATCGTGGGGTTAGGTTGATCAACAAATCTCAACAGCTTTGCAGACAGATTTGCCTAGAAGTGTCCAAACAGTCTCTAGGCAAAGTGGTATGTTTTAGGGATTCTGGACAAATGAGAGCTTTTTTCCTCTGGCTTGCAGGAGCTCCTGAAAAGCAATCTCTTTCTTCTCCTGAGTGTGGTATTGGAGACCTATAACTACAGTCACCGTTTTGCTGCCAGGTGGGGACATCACGGGCCTGCAAGGGACACAGTGTAAAACAGGGAAGATCAGTGACTCAGACACAAGCTGGATGAAGTGTCCCCTCAGGTGCGCATCTGGACTTTGCAATTTTATGAACCAGTAAGTTCTCTTATTCCAAAGGTGAGTTTTATTTTGGTTTATGTTTTGCAGCTGAAAGATTTCTAACTTCTCTTTCATGACAGAATCTTTGAATGATTTAGATATAAACTTCAAGTTCCATTTAGGTCAGAGATTTTTGTATGTATTGCTCATTGATGAATCCCACTGCCTTGGACACTGCCTGGTAATATTAGATGTTCAGTAAATATCTGTTGATAAAACGTGCAAACTCATTTCAGCCTTTAAGAAGATGAATATTGTTAATAACACATGCCTGATGAAAGAATCTGAGTACGTATTCCTAGAATACACACATAAAATTTAAAATATCTAAAAATGCTTAAATACATATTTTTTTAAAAAACACACTAAAATGATTGGTGAGATTCAGCCAGGGGTGTGTTGGAACTGGCTTGTCCTGGCTTTGGAGACTGAACTTCCCAGTTCCACATCCAGTGTCTTCATTTTGGCAGCTTGAAATTGAGCATATGAGCATTTATACCACGGTCATCGGCAAACACTGCAAATGAAGAGTTTATTTCCTCTCCTCTGCCTCACCCTCCCAGAGAGCCAGTTCAGCACTATTTTCCCTGGAAAAACCTTTTAGTGTAGTGAACACTTTCTTTGAAAAAAAAATAAAATCTTCAAATTTTAGAGCTGGAAGGAAACGTTGAAGTTCGACTTCTGTATCCTAAGTTGACAGGCGAGGAATCTCTCCATGAGCTAACTTATGGAGGTGAGAGCACACCCCGCACCCCTGATTTGCAAGATCCAAATCACACAGCCACTCCACAAGAAAAAGTGTGGAAAATAATCCAAACACATGCATCTCTAGTGAGATGCCAGGCATTTGTTGGGGAAAATAGTGTCCCTCGAATTATGTGATGTCAGGGATCGCTCTAGATGGGGGTCACACAGGTCAAATGTTGTAACAGGACCCCTAGATCTGCCCAGGCGTCTCCTAGGCTCACTGACATGCAGGGACTGAATGCCCAGCCACAGCCTGTTGTGCTGTCTCTGTGGGATGTGTGGAGTGACTCAGCATGATCCTGGCCTTTCTTAAAGATAAACTCACACCAGCCTTTGAGTGGCAGGCCAGTTATCTCCGACAATCACACAGACAGGCCTGCATAGTGCTCCAGTTACACAGCTTTCCACAGCACAGCCTTAACATTGAGCAAATAGTTAAACCTAGGGAAATCAGTGTCCAGACATCAAAGCTAAAAATGCAACATACAGTCAGTAGGAGGCTTACACAGGCTTCTCCCTAACCTGGAGCAAGCTGAAATAACAGACGGTCTTACATTCCTAGGGCCAGGACCCGTCTTGGGTCCACAGAATCTGAGATGAGTCAGGGTCACAGAGCAGCTGTTTGAATAGATTCATTAGAGAATCTCAGGCAGCTCTCTGAGCCAAGCTGTGAAGGAGATGAGATAGAAATGATCACTGGTACAACAGTAGACAGGCCTTGAAGGTACTGTGGCCCTCACAGCTTAATCAGATTTAGCAAGCATTTTTTTGTCTCTGACTTGCTAGTTTGTAGGGAATCCATGAGCCCCACACACTGGGTGCCAGAATGTAGGGATCCATGAGCCCCACATTGAGCACCAGCATGTAGGGAGCCAGCCCTATATCCCCTGTGGGTACCCTGAGTTCGGTGGTGACAAAGGAATGAGAAAAAGACAGATTAAGAGAGACAGTGGGATGAGGGGGCCATCACTTATTACTCTGGAGGAGGCAGTGAAGGCCCCGAGCTCTGATCATCCACACTATTTATTGATTACAATCACTTTGATCTACAGGGTAGGAGTGGAGTGATAGTGGGGTGAATTATTGAACTGGAAGTGAATCAGTGAGCCGGAACTGGTGTGTCATTCTAAAGATTGATAACAGTGACGGTTTGGGAGTTTCACAGAACAAGAACATGTGGTTATCTTTAGCCTATTATCTATGTACAGCTGATGGAACATGGGCCTTACAAGGTGCCTACAAGCCTGGCTACGTCATAGTGCTGCGAAGGAGTTTTACGTCCTTGACCACAAGGTTTATGGTAACAGAGCCAAGGTCACCCCGCACTGGAACATGAGGCATGGAGAGGTTTTCCTCCTCAGAGGTCTCCTGTGGCCTTCCGCAGTTTGTTGTTCCTTGTTTACATGTTGTTCATAACCAATTTATGTAGGCACTCTGTGAGTCCTTTCTCCTTTGCTGCTTTTCCAACACCAGTTGAAACAAAGTTAGTTACCAATAGACTTAGGAAATGCTACAATACATGTAGGCACATAACCCCAACCTATATAAGCACTAAGAAAATCGTAACACTTTGAGTTGGTCTGGTGGAATTATGTCTGGCCTTGTCCCTGTATCCGGTGACAGCAATAAATTCCCTTCTTTCCTAGTTTGTCTGCTCCTCGTTATTGGGCCTCAAGAAAACGAGTTGGACCCGGCTTGGTTCCGGGAAGATTTTTGCACCAGAATCAAAGGTAAGGCAATAAAAAATGTTGATCTTTATTATATTCTGTGAGCCATTTTTTGAAGAATAATGAATATTTGGGCTTTTTCTGGTTAAAAAAAAAATCAAAAAATAAACTCACATAAGAAGAGATGGAGGCTCACACCTGTAATCACAGAACTTTGGGAGGCCGAGGCAGGCGGATTGCCTGAGGTCAGGAGTTCAAGACGAGCCTGGCCAACGTGGCAAAACCCCGTCTCCACTAAAAGTACAAAAATTAGCTGGGCATGGTGGCAGGCACCTGCAATCCCAGCTACTCAGGAGGCTGATGAAGCAGGAGAATTGCTTGAACCTGGGAGGCGGAGGTTGCAGTGAGCTGAGGTCACACCACTGCACTCCACCCTCAAAAAAAAAAAAAAAAAAAAAAAAGAGCTGGAGAAAATTATCTCAAATGTACTAAAAAGGAAAAAAAAAAAAAAAAAACCTGGTTTTCCCCACACCTGAAGATGATAAAACAAGGCATTAAGATAGGCACAAACTGATGAATCCTGGTGTAATGCAGGCTGTTTCTCTTGGTTTTCCCTGTAAGGTATCCTGCCAGCTCCCAGCTAGGACTCACGCACCCTCCACATTCCTCCCTGACCCACACATGGTTTCTTTGATGCTGCGAGGAGTGCTTGGAAGGAATAAGGGCACTGTGACCCACTGCCATTACAGAAAAGCTGCTGTCCCTGTCACTGACGCCTAAGAGTAGTCTGGCACTATCGAAAAAGGAGTGCAGGCTGGGCGCGGTGGCTCACGCCTGTAATCCCAGCACTTTGGGAGGCCGAGGCGGGTGGATCACGAGGTCAAGAGATCGAGACCATCCTGGTCAACATGGTGAAACCCCGTCTCTACTAAAAATACAAAAATTAGCTGGGCATGGTGGCACGTGCCTGTAGTCCCAGCTACTCGGGAGGCTGATGCAGGAGAATTGCTTGCACCCAGGAGGCGGAGGTTGCGGTGAGTTGAGGTCGCGCCATTGCACTCCAGCCTGGGTAACAAGAGCGAAACTCCGTCTCAAAAAAAAAAAAAAAGAAAAAAAAAATAGAAAAAGGAGTGCAGTGCTGTATAACCCTGATTATGTCAACGTTGTGTGGATAACTCAGGTGTTATTTTCTTTATAGGATTTTACCCATACCTAGTTTTTGTGTTTCCCTTCCAAAGGGAAAAAGAAACAAAGGCCAATCTAAAAATATATGGAGTTTATATAGTCAGTATGTTTACTGGGCAGATCGATTGATCAGTAATAACTTTGCACTTAGCATGACCTAGCTAATGACATTATTTCTATCATTATTAAATTTTCCCTATTTGGATAATCAGTTAAGTCAACAATATTTAGAATTTTGTTGCTCAGACTGAGTCATTGGGAAAAAAAATAAGCCAGTGAAAATAAAGGCCCCAGAGTAGAGGCTCGATCTGGAGCAGGCCAGGAGGATTGGAGTGGAAGCCACAGGAATAGGGAGAGGCTCCCATGCTGGCTCAGGGAGGCATGCTCCGGCAGGTGTGGTGTCTCTCCTGTGCTCAGACACCTAATGCTTGGAACAATTGCCTTTTCCTTTTTTGAGATGGAGTTTCACTCTTGTGGCGTAGGCTGGAGTGCAGTGGCATGATCTCAGCTCAATGCAACCTCCACCTCCCAGGTTCAAGTGATTCTCCTGCCTCGACCTCCTGAGTAGCCGGGATTACAGGTGCCACCATACCCAGCTAATTGTCTTTTTTTTTTTTTTTTTTAATTTTTAGTAGAGATAGGGTTTCACCATGTTGGCCAGGCTCAAATTCCTGTCCTCAGGTGATCTACCTGCCTTGTTATTTAAAAAATATCTGCTGTAAAAATATGCTTAGTGAGGAATACATATGCATGCTGGCCATCGAGAATTGAAATAGGCTCTTCATCAGTTACTCAAGTGAGTCCAGAAACTGTTCTAGAAATAAGCAGCACTGGGAGAGGAAAGCCCACGCTAGCCCTTGACATCTGAGTTACTGCAGGAAAACTGCCTGCCTCCAGGGTTCTTTTTTTTCTTTTTTTTTTTTTTTTATACTTTTTATTGCATTTTAGGTTTGGGGGTACAAGAACATGCAAGATTGTTACATAGGTACACACATGGCAGTGTGATTTGCTGCCTTCCTCCCCATCACCTGTATCTGTTATTTCTCCCCATGCTATCCCTCCCCAACTCCCCACCCCCTGCTGTCCCTCCCCTTTTTCCCCCCGA
>PVKV010009591.1:62244-74287 GCA_004027835.1 Alouatta palliata | reverse complement strand
GTTTTTGTTTTTGAGAGAAGGTTTCGTTCTGTTGCCCAGGCTACAGTGCAGTGGCATGATCACGACTCACTGTAGCCTTAACCTCCCAGGCTCAGTCAGTTTGCCCACCTCAGCCTTCTAAGTAGCTGGGACAACCAGTGCACACCACCACATCTGGCTGATTTGTGTATTTTTTTTGTAGACACGGGTTCTCACCGTGTGGCCCAGGCTGGTCTGAAACTCTTGGACTCAAGTGATTCGTCCTTCTTGGCTTCCCCAGCAACTGGGACTACAGATGTGTGCCACCATGCATGGCCTCAACTTTCTTTTTTGTTGTTGTTGTTGTTAATGTTGTTTTTCCTAGCCACCTGAATGACCAGGGACAGGCTCAGCTTTCTTATCTGTGAGATGAAGACCTATAGTAGACCACATTATTTCTAAAGTTTCTCCCAGATCTAAAAACCTAATTTATTCATTCATCAAACACTAATTTTATCTGTATTATATACCAGGTATTGTGTTCATGGGTAGCAGCAATCAAGATTTTGCAGTACACTGTTTTTGTTTGTTTGTTGTTTTTTGAGACAGAGTTAAACTCTGTTGCCCAGGCTGGAGTGCAGTGGCACGATCTCAGCTCACTGCAACTTCTGCCTTCCAGGTTCAAGCAATTCTCCTGCCTCTGTCTCCCAAGTGGCCAGGATTACAGGCACGTGCCATCATGCCCAACTAATTTTTGTAGTTTTAGTAGAGATGGGGTTTAACCAGGTTATCCAGGCAGGTCTTGAATGCCTGACCTCAGGTGATCCGCCCACTGAAGTGCCAGGATTACAGGTGTGAGCCACCACGCCCGGCTGGCAGCACACTGTTTTTGATTACAAGGAGATTGGAAGCTAATAAAAGAGATGGTTATCGTACAGTATGGTCATAATACTGGCGGTGTGCGTATAGATAACTATTGGAGCATAGAGGAGGGGCACGTGACCCTGTCTTGGATGAGAGGATGTTAAGAGGAAATGACTCCAGGAAGATAATGAAGAAGACCACAAGAACCTCATCCTTCCTGTTGTCCCCATGGCCATACGCATGTTACTTATTTATTTATTTATTTAGAGACAGAGTCTCCCTCTGTCTGTTACCCAGGGTGGAGTACAGTGGAACAGTCTCGGCTCACTGCAACCTCTACCTCCCAGGTTCAAGCGTTTCTCCTGCCTTAACCTCCTGAGTAGCTGGGATTACAGGCATACGCCATCACTCAAGGCTAATTTTTGTATTTTTAGTAGAGATGAGGTTTTGTCATGTTGGCCATGTTGATCTCAAACTCCTGACCTCAAGTGATCCACTCACCTTAGCCTCCCAAAGTGTAGGGCTTATGGGCGTGAGCCATAATGCTTGGCCACTTATTTATTAAATCTGTTAAAGCTTTGGCAAACTTTTTAAGTCTTGTGGAAAATTTAGTTATATATGACAATTAAGTGCCCGGCAATGTGCCAAATACCTATAAGGTTTAGAATCTCTTTTAGATTAGAGAAAGATTATAAGGTTAAAAAGGGGTCTGTGATTTTTGTGAAGGAATTTAGGAAGCATAGAGCAGATTAGTAAGAGACTCAAGGGTCCAGAGTTATTGGAGATACTTACAACTAAAGTCACAGATGGTTATGCTTCAGAAAGCAAGTGAAATTGCCAAGACACTGGGTAAGATATGTGACTTTCTCAAAATTACTAAGTACTAGTAATTACTAAGGATTGGAATTACTAAATATACAATTTCAATACTAAGAAATTGAAGTGGAGGTTGAGGGGCAAAAGTTAGGCACTAACATTAATTGAACGGCTGTGCTATGCCCTTTGCATTTATAATTTTATTTCATCCTCCCCACAATCCTGTAACATAGGTGTTCTTATCCTTGCTTTATAAGTACAAAAACTGAGGCTCAAAGAAGTTGTGACTTGCTTTTACGGTCACAGCTGGCAGGAGACTAAGCAGTGGTTCCAGGCTCCTTCCTCTACTTCATGCTCCTTCAAAACACTGCCATTCTATTTCCAGATGAATTACAACAGGGTACAGGGCATAGATACCTCCCTTTCATCTGTGGAGCCCAGGGAATTCATGATAGTTAGGGGATGCCAGCTCTTCAACTTTTCTAACACACTAAAGGATAGCTACAGTTCCCTGTGTGTTCCTTCTGAGGTGGTAGATCACCAGCTCCCAGGGATAAATGTTTTTTACTAAAACATTAATATATTATTACCACCTTGTCCCCCACTGTCTCTTTTCCCAGTCATGTATGAGTGTTTGATCTTGGCAATTTGTCTTTTAGAAGCAGCTCATAAAAATGATCTGAGAGAATGCTGACTGAGGTCAGCTAGGTTTGTAGTGGATCCCCTCTCCCTCCCCCGTGAAGGAAAACTTCAGCTCATTTGCTCCAGATTCTATCTTTGCAGCTCTGAGAGACCTTGTCATCTGGTTCTTAGAGGCCTTGAACTATAAGATCATGACAGGATCACATGGAAGTCTCAGCACTTCTAATCTTCTGCTTCAGGCTCCTTCTTCTCTCAAGGTCCCCTGTGAGCACTGTGTCTTGTCAGGGAATGTTTTCCCAGCTGGCTTTGGAGGCAGGCCAGACATCTCTCTCCGGCCCTTTAGCCCTTGCTGTTAAGTTCCCACACATGGCTGTGTGCAACATGGAAAACTAGCTTCCAACATGGGTTGATGGATTATGGCAGTGTGGAAAAGTCTCCTCTAGCCAGGCCATTTCTCTTCCCTGATATTCCATAGTTTGGGCTATAGTGAAATGGATAGGGATCTGAGGTCAGGAGATCCGAGCTGAAGTCTTGGCTCAAGTCACAAATCCTGGGGCTGTGAGCACTTGACCTGTTTGAGCCTGTTTTTATAGCTGTAAATGAAGGACTGATGACAATCCCAGCTTCATACTGCTGTTCCGAGTCACATAACTCAAAATATAGTATAAACCGGCTTTATAACAAGCCTGTAGTGTGTTTTACAGATGCCAGAGCTTATTCTTAAAGACCAAATTTGGCTAAAAGAGAAATGTTTCTGGAAATTGAGCAGGAGGCCTGCTGTGTCATCGCTGGTCTCTAGTTCCTGAAAAACCTGATTATTGCTCAAGGAGGCATTCGTGGCATCATTCTCCTGTTTGTTTTTGTAATCTCATTTATAGTATTGTAAATACTACGAGAAGCTTTGGTAGTTCTTGAATACTTACCTTTGAAAACTCTAGCCAGGGTTGTACACTCATACTCAGAACTGTTTACCCCAGAGTAATTATTTGAATTCTTAGAGCTATGTGTGATTCATTTTCCAATAAATTCTGGGACAGCAGAGCTGGCTATGTATGATAAATGAGGTTTATCTCACTTGCTAGAATTCTGCATGGCTGAGAACTCCTGAGGGTATCTTTGTAGGTAAGCCCTATGTCAGGGCTGTTACAACTTCATATGTGCTTCTGTGAATGAAATGAGAGTGGGGAAGAGGGTATTTTTTTTTACTGTAAGTGCTTTATGAATTTAAAGCTAGAAGGCCTTGGAAAGTGAAACGGTCTTTTATGGATTGTCATCAGTTTGTTGAAATTATTACCCTGTTCTGACAAATTTTCTAGATGTTCACTAGAGACTTAGAGATCATTGCTTACTTCCACCTTCTTGCCGCTTCAAATGATAGCTCTTTATTCTTCCTGGCTGTGTTAGAACCCTTTAAGTTATGGATGGAAACAACCCAACTCTAACTGGGGTAAAGAGAGAATATGTGGGAAGGATACTGAGGTATTTTATGTAACCATGAAAAGAACCAGGAGGTTTTAGAGCAGGTAACTTCCCTACCAGCCCCCAAATTTCAGTGGCTCAGTACAAATGAAGTTTATTTCTTGTGCGTACAGCAGTTCAACATGTTTATTCCTGACTAGACCATCTGTAACGTTTCAGGCACCCAGGCTTCTTCTCTCTTGTGACACCTTTGTTCTTAGAGCTTTCTCCTTTTAACCTGCAGATGGAGAAGGAGATTGAAGGATCTCCATCAGCCAGGTCTGAAAGTGGCTTATATCACTTATGTCTACCCTCATTCTATCAACTGTAATTGAGTTTGTGACCTATAATTTAGTTGTGACCCAGTAAAGGAGGCTGAGAAAGGCCTGTTTGCCCAGGAAGAAAACAAAATGGGTTTGGTGAACACCTAGCTAGCTTGAACCACACAGGGATTCAAAAATTGTTAAGATTTCATCCCTTGCCTTTGCTTCTCTCCTACATTGCAGGGAGCGTGGCCACAGATTGTTCCAGAACACTAAATCTTACTGTGGTTACCACCAGAGAGGACTGACTCACACTCACACTGGATCCCAGTAAAAAAGTCTCAATCAGTAATGATTAGACCAGTTTGGATCCTGTGACCACCCCTAGATCAATCAGCAGTGGCCAGAAGAACAGGGTGATTAAGTATAGATGTGGCCACTGGGAGCTCCTCTTGGGCTGCTGTTAGAGAAGGGGAATCACTGTGAGATAAAGAGTTGTCCCATTTGGCCAGGAGTGGTAGCTCACACCTGTAATCCCAGCACTTTAGGAGGCCAAGGCAGGAGGACGACTTGAGCCTAGGAGTTCGAGACCAGCCTGAGGCAACATAGTGAACCCTGTCTCTACCAATAATAAAAATTAGCCAGGTATGGTGATGTGCCTGTAGTCCCAGCTATTCAGGAGGCTGAGGTGGAAGGATCACTTGAGCCCGGGAGTTCAAGGCTGCAGTGAACTGTGTTCATGCTGCTGTAGTCCTGCCTGGGTGACAGGGTGAGACCTTATCCTTTAAAAAAAAAAAAAAAAAAAAGTCACCCCATTTGCCATCCACTAAAAGGGCTCAACCTCTCCTCTTATTTCTACTCTTACGGAAAATTTAGCTCAATTTTATGGTTCTTTTTCCAACCCTTATTACCACGGCCACACCAAATGATTGCATTTCATTGAGTCTATGTCACCATCAATTCTAACATATACAACTATTTTATGTATCACTGAGAAAAAGAAAATGAGGTTCCTAATAAACTATCACAAAATGCTAAGGTGCCATTCATTAGAAAATGCACCCCAGTTTTCAAGCTGTCAAAAAAGTAAGAAAAAGTATTTTTAGAATTGATGAAGGATCATATTTATTACTTTAAAGCAAAGCTCTATATTTTCATGCCTTGGTACCACTGCTCATTTTGTTTTCAGGCCATTTAAAAAACATTTGCAGGCTTAGGTAACAATGAATAAAACAAATTCAGCTTCAGCCTTCTTAACTCTTACTGCCTCTCCACTGTTCATCTTCAGTGATCCCCTTCCTCCTTTTCTGTCATCCTGTTATGAAGTACTTGCTGTGTGCCAGGCAGTCAGTTGAACACTAGGGCTCAACAAAGAATATGATGATGTCCTCGTCCTCAAGGTTCTTATAGTGTGGGTAGTAAGGGCAGTGGGGTGTCGAGAGAGAATCACTTAAACAAATGAGTAAATAAAGGAGTTCAGGCCTATTAAAGTCTTTTTTTTTTTTTTTTTTTAAAGACAGGGTCTTGCTCTGTTGCCCAGGTTGAAGTGCAGTGGCTCAACCATGGCTCACGGCAGACTAAACCTCCCAGGCTCAAGCAATCGTCAGCCTCCCAAGTAACGGAGGCTACAGGCATACTCCACCATGCCCAGCTAATTGTTTTTATTTTTTATTTTTGCTAGAGATGAGGTCTCCCTATGTTGCCCAGGCTGGTCTCAAACTCTTAGCTTCAAGTGATCCTCCCACCTTTGCCTCTCAAAGCATTGAGATTATAGGTATGAACCACCATGCCTGGCCCTATTATTAAAATCTATATAGGGTTTGTGGGCCCCAAAAGGAAGGGCCCCAAAAATGCTGCCTTGAGGAGTGAGAATAGTTATACCATTCTTATTCTTACTGGTAAGATGATTGTACACTATTAAAAGAGTAATAGTCTCTTTGGAGAATTAATGTGTAGTTACTTCCAAAGATGCCTGATAATAATCAGTAAGTAGGCCAAGGTGTTTTCCAAAACCTATTTGAATCACCTCAAATTTTCTAATGAACTTTACCTTCAAAAGGCACGTGTTCCAGCCTGGGCAATGTAGTGAAACCCCATTTTTACAAAGAATTTAAGAAAAGAATTAATTAGGCATGGTAGGGTACACCTATAGTCCCAGCTACTTGGGAGATTGAGATGAGAAGGTTGCTTGAGCCCAGGAGGTTGAGGCTACAGTGAGCTCTGATCACGCCACTGTACACCAGCCTGGGCAACAGAGTGAGACCCTGTCTCAAAAAACCAAAAAAGCAGGCACATGTTGGCCTCCTTTCTTTTTACAAACATTAATGAATAGTTTGCAAGGACTTTTATAGTGATGAAGCGAGGCATTATCAGATTTATCTTATTGTAGTGACAGTGTGCCCTTCTTTACATTAATTATCTACCTACTTTAAAAGATTCTTTTTAACCATGTGGTTCTTTTTCGAGCTCGAGTGGACGCTCCAGATCATATGCTCCAGCAAGAAGAGCAGAGCATCCAAGGAGGGTAGAGTGAAGCCACTCAGAGCCATGCTGGGGCCCAGCAGCAGGGCTTATAGCAATGGAATTTGGAGGCTGTTTGGGCCTGAATCAGTGAGCAGCCATGGCAGGACCTTTCCTTAGAGGGTCACAGAGCTCAGACAGCATGAACCTAGTGCAGGATCCTTACCTCTCAAACAAGAATGCAAGCTAACATTAAACTCATTTTTATTGGCTTGAAAACATGCGAAGACAACCACAAGGTTTGGGAAGCAAAGAGATTTTTTTGAGGTTCATAGAAAGGTCAGCAGAGGGCCAATGTTCGTCTGCCTCCTCTGGCTATTGGAAAAAGAAAAAGCTTACCTACTGAGTCAGGGAAGGAATCCAAATTTAAACTATTCATCTCTCTTCTGGTTTATGAAGAGCTTGTAAATAAGCATTGTGATATTCAGGATTTTTTTTTTTTTTTGAGACAAGGTCTCACTGTTGCCCAGGCTGAATGCAGTGGTGCTATCATGGCTCACTGCAGCCTTGACTTCCTAGGCTCAAGTGATCCTCCCACCTCAGCCTTTTGGGTAGCTGGAACTACAGGAATGAGCCACCATGTTTGGCTGATTTCTTACTTTTTTTGTAGAGACAGGATATCACTATATTACTCAAGCTGGTCTTGAACTCCTAGACGTAAGTGATCTTCCTGCCTTGGCCTCTGAGTGCTGGGATTAGAGGTGGGATTTTTTTTTTTTTTTTAACCTTCTAGGCCAGTATGTCTAGAGCAGGCTGCCTGGGGAGAGGGTGAAATTTATGACTCCATCTCATCATTGAGCATATGGGGCCTTGTGGAGAGAGGTGAGCATCTGTTATTATTATTATTATGTTTTTTTTTTGTAGAGACAGAGTCTTGCTTTTTTGCTCAGGCTGATCTCAAACTTCTGGCCTCAAGCCATCCTTTTATCTCCCAAAGTGTTGGGATTACAGGCGTGAGCCAGCATACCTAGCCCCAAGTTGCTTCTTCTTTTCTTTTCTTTTTTTTTTTTTTTGAGACAGAGTTTTGCTCTTGTTGCCGAGGATGGAGTGCAATGGCACGATCTTGGCTCACTGCAACCTCCACCTCCCAGGTTCAAGTGATTTTCCTGCCTCAGCCTCTTGAGTAGCTGGGATTACAGGCATACGCCACCACACTCGGCTAATTTTGTATTTTTAGTAGAGATTGCTTGAACTCCTGACCTCAGGTGATCAACCAGCTTTGGCCTCCCAAAGTTCTTAGATTACAGCCACTGTGCCCAGCTCGTATGATTCTAAAGAAGCCAAGTTGCTTCTTTAAAGGGAAGGAGAAAAGACAGAATCTCTAGATCAACTTTGTGATTTATAAGTAACAGTATGACAATGAAGTGTGTGATTGGAGTGTATTGTACTTGTAAATGGAGATGCTCTACTGAGGGATGGTGGAAAAGCACCCTCAGCCCTTTTCAGAACTCGTTGTTAACAATAAAAAAGAGGGAGAGTGAAAGAAAAAGAAAAGAAACCCATCCTTTGAAATCAGCAAGAGGTTTATACATAGCAGTGATTTATGGGTGAACAGAGGAAGAACATTAAAAGAATAATTGCTGGCCGTTTATTTTAGGAGAGTATGTGTAGTCAGAGTTGAGGCGGGGAGCTTTGTTTTTTCTTTTACCTTGCACTATCTTCCATTAGTGTTAATAGGATCATATATTCAAGACTTCCCTTGGCTTGTTTCCCTGACATAAATGTTTGAATTCTTTGTTTTGGTATCATGTATTTTTAACAACAATAGAGGGGAAAAGAAATAATGTTGCGAGCTAAATTATTTTATATGCCTTACTGTGAATGCCATTTATTCTCTTGGGTCCATGGCTATTAAGATTATCAGTTTAGATGATCTGTGTTTCTGATAGCTATTTCTAGATAGCTTTATAATTTGCCCAAGGGGTTTATTCAGGGGATGGCTACATGTATTTTTTATTTGGTGGATCGAGGTGAGTTTTATATATATATATATATATATATAATATATATACATATATAATATATATATATACTATATATATATATAGTATATATATATATATATTGCATTTTAGGTTTTGGAGTACATGTGAAGAACATGCAAGATTGTTGCATAGGTACACACATGGCAGTGTGATTTGCTGCCTTCCTCCCCATCGTGAGTTTTAATCCAGTTATTTGAGCTCCAGGCCCTTCTAGGTGCCACTGTCATCCAAAAGGCCAATACAGTGGATTGTTCCTCTCATTGTGGCGTCCACCCTGGGGGCATTTATTAGGCAGTCACTTGATACACATTGACCTGAGTTGCCCCATTGGTAGAGGATTTAGTTCTTAGGGTTGCTGCTGCAGAATTCATTTATTCAGTTAGCAAATAGCAGTTGAGTTCCTGTTGTGCCTTTGGTATTGTTTCAGACTTGGTACTACTCTGCGTGAAGAGCCAGAATCAGACAATTCAAGGAAATCCAGCAGAATTAGAATGCTAAAATGTCAGGTTTTAAAAGGACTTTAGAGATAATCTAATCTAGGGGCAGCAAGCTATTTCTATTAAAAGGGCCAGAAAACCCTAGAAGAAAATCTAGGCAAAACCATTCAGGACATAGGCGTAGGCGAGGACTTCATGACCAAAACACCAAAAGCATTGACAACAAAAGCCAAAATTGACAAATGAGACCTAATCAAACTCCACAGCTTCTGCACGGCAAAAGAAAGTCATTAGAGTGAATCAGCAACCAACAGAATGGGAAAAACTTTTTGCAGTCTACCCATCTGACAAAGGGCTGATATCCAGAATCTACGAAGAACTAAAACAGATTTACAAGAAAAAAACAAACAAGCCCATTCAAAAGTGGGCGAAGGATATGAACAGACACTTTACAAAAGAAGACATACATGAGGCCAACAAACATATGAAAAAATGCTCATCATCACTGGTCATTAGAGAAATGCAAATCAAAACCACACTGAGATATCATTTCATGCCAGTTAGAATGGTGATCATTAAAAAATCTGGAGACAACAGATGCTGGAGAGGATGTGGAGAAATAGGAATGCTTTTACACTGTTGGTGGGAGTGTAAATTAGTTCAACCATTGTGGAAGACAGTATGGCGATTCCTCAAGGACCTAGAAATAGAAATTCCATTTGACCCAGCAATCCCATTACTGGGTATATATCCAAAGGATTATAAATCATTCTACTATAAGGGCACATGCACACGAATATTCATTGTGGTACTGTTTACAATAGCAAAGACCTGGAACCAGCTGAAATGCCCATCAATGATAGACTGGACAGGGAAAATGTGGCACCTATACACCATGGAATATTATGCAGCCATCAAAAACAATGAGTTCGTGGCCTTTGTAGGGACATGGATGAACCTGGAAACCATCATTCTCAGCAAACTGACACAAGAAAAGAAAATCAAACACCGCGTGTTTCTCACTCATAGGCGGTTGAACAATGAGAACACATGGACGCAGGGAGGGGAGCATCACACACTCAGGTCTGTCGGGGGGAAATAGGGGAGGCACAGCGGAGGGTGGGGAGTTGGGGAGAGATAGCATGGGGAGAAATGCCAGATATAGGTGATGGGGAGGAAGGCAGCAAATCACACTGCCATGTGTGTACCTATGCAACAAATTTGCATGTTCTTCACATGTACCCCAAAACCTAAAATGCAATTAAAATAAAAAGAAAAGAAAGTAAATATATTAGGCTTTTGAGGCCAAATATGGTCTCTGATGCATATTATTCTTTGGTTTTACAGTCATTAAAAAATGTAAAAATTGTCTGGATACCATGCCTCACAGCTGTAATCCCAGCACTTTGGCAGGGAGGGATCACAAGGCAGGAGGATCACTTGAAGCCAGCAGTTTGAGACCAGTTTGGGCAACAAAGTGAGACCCCCTTCTCTACAAAAATAAAAATAAATTAGTCAGGTGTGGTGGTACACACCTGTAGTTGTAGCTACTTAGGAGACTAAGGTGGGAGGATGGCTTGAACCCAGGAGTTCAGGATGCAGTGAGCTATGATCACACCTCTGCACTGAGGCCTGGGCAATAGAGTGAGACCTTGTCTCTTAAAAAACAAAAAGTAAAAATTATTCTAGGCTGGGGGTAGATATATAGGCTAGATTTGGCCCATGAGCCATAGTTTGCCATTCTGTGATCTAATAGATTCCCCTCATTTTACCAATGAGGAAACTGAAGGCCAAAGGGTAAAGTACCCCCCAGCCCTTTTTCTAAGTGGTGACACTTAGAAAAGGATCCCTAGAGGTCAGGCCCACACCTCACAGTGCCAAGTCACCTTGCATATGTATAGCTTTGGTCTCAAGAGAAGTATGAATCTTAGTTAATTTTAAGACACTGGGTGCCTGTCACTTTCCAGGCACTGTGTTTGGGATTAAGCATGTACAATTTGGTACAACAAAGCCTTAGCTCTTAGTCAGCTTGGTTTGTGCAGGCAGATGAGATGGCTGTGTGGAATGTGGCATACAGAGACAAGCAGTGGGTACCGTAGAAGCACAGCCAGGCACTTCTCCCGCAGTGAGTGGAATGCTTCTGTGGATGAATGAATGAATTCATTCATTCATTGCACACACCCCCACCCCCACCCCACTTATGTTTTGGAAGCATCTGCCCCACCTAAAGGAATGGGGACAGATCAGAATCTGGCTTCCCCCAGTTACTTGTTTCTTTCTTTAGGGACTTATACCAATATATGCCTGGGTAAGTAATGAGGTTAAAGAAACTAAAATGAAAGATTCAGACAACTACTGAAGAAAGGTGATTTATTTGGCAGTTGATTTGTTTCACCAATTTATCTGGGCAGTGTCATCGAGACACATATGAAACCACATAAGATCAATCATAGAGCCTTTTAATATTCCAGAGCTTGAAGGGATTTTAGATCACTTAGCTATAACCTCTCATTTAACAGATAAAGAGCATGAGACCCAGAGATGTTAAATTACTTACTCTGGGTCACACAGCTAATTATTAGAATGTCAGGGTGGATTTTAGATACAAATAGAACCTAGTATAACCACTCAGATAATAACAAAGATTAATAATTATAGCTGACATTTACCTAAAATTACTATGATACGTAGTCATACATATAATCTCAATTCTGATAGTAACTCAATATAATAGGTTTACCATACCCATTTTACAGCTGAAGAAACAAAACTTGGAGAGGTTAAGTCAATTTTGTCCAAAGCCACCAGGCCAATAAATGGTAGAGTCAGGATCTAGGCTCAAGGGCTTAACCATGGCAAAGCTCTTTTTTTTTTTTTTTTTTTTTTTTTTTGAGACGGAGTTTTCGCTCTTGTTACCCAGGCTGGAGTGCAATGGCGTGATCTCGGCTCACCGCAACCTCCGCCTCCTGGGTTCAAGCAATTCTCCTGCCTCAGCCTCCCGAGTAGCTGGGACTACAGGCACGTGCCACCATGCCCGGCTAATTTTTGTATTTTTAGTAGAGACGGGGTTTCACCACGTTGACCAGGATGGTCTCGATCT